>JAQIUQ010007157.1:0-35000 GCA_030378365.1 Hybognathus amarus
GGTTACGTATTGCTGCTCTTACAGAAAAGAGCCCTTGAAGCTGAGCCACAGTTTCTGCTGACAGTCAAACGTCCGGCTAGACGAGACTAGAAGCCAAGTGTCCTCTTTACACAAGCAATAAATCTGGTGTAAATCCCGCCTGATGTTTGAGCGAAGCCGGCGGTCCGAGCGCTCGAAGTGTCTCCGCTCATTCCCAAACATTCCCGGCAGCCAGACACAGTAAAAGATCCTCTCACAACGGCACAGCAATTCATTAATTTGACACAAGCCCCTACAAATCCTGCTCTTTCCTTTCAGTCCTCATGAAAAGAGCTTTCATTGAGCCTGTCTGGCATAAACCGTCTCAGACCTGATCTGAGTTCAGCTTTCATGAATAAACGGCCACAGGAAAACACAAGCTTGAACATTCCACCTGACTCACCCCGCAGCGCTGATGTATCCGACACACACACACACACACACACATGCTCCAGCAATGATATCACAGAGGAATTCTGGATTGAGCAGGGACAAATAAAAGCAGAAAGAGAGAAAGAGAGAGAGAGATCTACTGTAAAAAATAACCGTGATTTTAACGGTAAAATACTGTAAAAATGCTACAGTGCCAAACCGTTAATTGGTTAACAGAAAGTTTCGTACTATACACGGTAAATAACTCTGAAATAATTTTCAGAGCAAATGCCGTTAAATTTACAGTTTCTGAAAGTGAAAAATAATGAATCATTGAATAATTTACAGTGAAAAACGTCACAACAGACACGTGAGTCACAGATGATTTCATCCTCGAGAGACTCACAGAAGTCTGGCTGGATCCTCCTCCACTTCATCAGTCTCAGATAGAGTTGTTTTGTGCGTATGACATGTGTTTCCACTCTTGGCGAGACCTGACTGAATATCTGACAGAGAACAACTCACTTTTATGGACTGATTCCCAATAGGCAAATTACTGTAGTGAGAATATTCAGAAAACAATGCCATTCACACTCTAAACAGGCCATATTGCACCCCTAATGTGTTTCAGGCTCTCCTAGAACAGAGTTTTTCCTGCTTGAATGTTCATTATTCCCTCACTGTTCTCCATTGTTGCTAGTCTCTCTTCCCAGGCTGTCAGCTAACCTCTGTTTTACTTCCTGTCTCTATGAAGCCCCGCTTCTGAAAGCACACTGTGCTCTAATTGTCGATCGCTTTGAGTGTGTTTGGGAAAGTCCCGCCCTTTTCCATAACCGCCAGTTTAACACACTACTAACTAACTCAATCAGGCCCCGCCCTTTAGTCTGCGTATTAATTATTATAATGAGGATTATTGTGACGTGTTTGTTCCCGGAAGAAACTGAAGACTATTTCGACTGGAGGCGTTTTTGAAAAACACCGACTGATATAAGAGAAGAAGTTTTCATGCTCAAACCGCAAAACTTACACATAGAAGAAAGCGAACTAGAAAAACAGTATATAAGTCCTCTTAAGCTTCATAAAGATTGGAGGCTGAAATGAAACCATTGACTGTGGCGGATTCACAGATGAGGTCGAAGGTCAAATTAAAACAAAACAGCACCAGAGAATGTCTAATTTGAAGAGAATTGGCACTGGCTGGTTACTTCCGGGTTCTGGACTGGCTGCAGTAGCATGTCTCTGTCCATGCGGGGCGCTCACGGTCGAGTGCAGAATGAATGGGAGTCAATGGGGTTTCACACCAGAAATCCACTTTTCTCAGGATGTAATTGTTTGTCAAGTAATTTGAAAGTTGCATTGAAAAGGGAGGGCTAAGATAATACACTCAGATGAAAATGGCATTTTTAAGTTCACTTATCTGTTATAAAAAGCCGTTCAAAAATGTGATGACGTCACACAATAGCAGAATGCTCGGGTGTCCGGCCAACAACAGCCTAACCTGAAAGACATCAAAAGGACAGAGTACTCGTTCATTCAACTTTTGGCCTTTAATCTATATCAACTTTCGGAATCACACAATAAAATTGACGTAATTGAACGACAACCAAGATGATACACAATGGGGCTAATAGGAAGTGCCAAGGCTCTCCGTTAGACGGGCTCTGACAGCACATCAACCTCGTTCAAGTGCATCTGGGCGATGATGGAAAACACACTCACAGGTCAATCTGAGACACAAAAATACCAAAAACTGATACTAAACACTATTTTTGCTCAATTATAGGTCAAATCCCGTTTCTTTGATCAAACAGCGCTACACCCGGTATCTCTTTTTACCGCCCACTTCCTCTCTCACCCCTTCCTGTTCTTCATTTCCCCCTGAATATGAGCCTTCAGGGCTTCTCACAGGCCTAATGAGAGATATGCTTTCATTGGTCTTGACAGGCCCACGCTAGCACACCTCATCATGAGCAGAAAGCGCCCAGTGTCAGGAAAACACAGAGCACATGCTGAAAGTCACATGAGATGCTTTCACAGGAGTGGCCAGAACGAACAAAAACAAGCCCTGCTCGGAAACAGACCTGCGCTTTCAGCACGGCAACAGTCAACTTATCTTTATTTCTTATACAGCTTTATGGGTTTGTTTTCAAAGCAACTTCGGAAAATAAGAGAATCAATGATGCAAACTTAAATGAGATGAATTCATATTCTGACAACAGTGTCATTCATCTTGCGTCACTTCAGTGCTCATTTTAATGACGTCGACGTTGCAAATGGAAACAAAGCACTATAAAGCAGCTCTGTGGAAAACAGTGGTTTCATCATTTCCATACATTTTATAGGATACTAGAATTTCTTAAAAGATCAAATATTGTATAGGAGTCACTTGTAGTCAAAGAATGTGATTATTTAGAATTGATCATATCTTTAAAATACATCTATACTGACTATGGGAAATTCAATGACTTTTACGAAATTATATACATTTAAAAAAAAATTCATGGCTTTTTCTAGTCCTTAAAATTCCCTGATATTTCCAGGCTTTTCCAGGACAATGGTCACAAGATTGGTCTGAATGATTTATTATATCCGAACTGAATCAGTCAAGTTGACAGCGCACTGACTCATGAAACCAAGACATCTTGATTCTGTCATATAAAGAAGAATTAAAATGACCTATTCGGAAGAAACGATTCACTGAGTCGGATCAGTAAATAAAAGTATTTTTGTAATACAATGACCAAAACTTTTAGGTAAACACAGTTGGTCACACTTTATAATAAGGTCCCATTAGTTAAAGTTTGTTACTGTGAATACAACTAAAAATTAGCAGTATTTATTCATCTTTGTTAATGTTAGCTATTAAAAGCACAGCTGTTCATTGTAGCTCAAGTCCATTCAATAATATTAAAACTTTTTAATGATTTTAATAATGCATTTGTAAATGTTTACATTAACATCAACTAAGATTAATAAATGCATCAGAAGTATTTTTCATTGTAAGTTCATTAGTTAAATACTGCATGAGTGTTGGAACAAATGCAACCTTATTGTAAAGGGTTACACAAAAAGTTCAAAATCGCCACAGCTGAGAGAGAAATAAATAGAGAGGAAGCCTCATATAATCACGTAATCGAATGTACTGAGACAGGGACTGTAATGAGACAGAAAAAAATAGGATAGAGAAAGCAATGAGACCAAAAACAGATTTCGGATTGAGGCAGGAAACATACATGATTGAGGCAGGAAAGAGACAGGATTGAGGCAGGAAACAGGGAGGAAAAGCATACAGGATTGAGGCAGGAAACAGACAGAAGTTGAGGCAGGAAAGAGACAGGATTGAGGCAGGAAACAGGGAGGAAAACAGACAGGATTTAGGAAGGAAACAGGGAGGAAACAGACAGAATTGAGGCAGGAAACAGGGAGGAAACAGACAGGATTGAGGAAGGAAACAGGGAGGAAATGAGACAGGATTGAGGGAGGAAACAGGGAGGAAACAGGACAGGATTGAGGGAGAGAAACCAGGAAGGAAACAGACAGGATTGAGGCAGGAAGACAGGGAAGGAAAGAGACAGGATTGAGGCAGGAAAGAGACAGGATTGAGGCAGGAAACAGACAGGATTGAGGCAGGAAACAGACAGGATTGAGGCAGGAAACAGGGAGGAAAGAGACAGGATTGAGGCAGGAAGAGAGACAGGATTGAGGCAGGAAGACAGACAGGATTGAGGCAGGAAACAGGGAGGAAACAGACAGGATTGAGGCAGAGAAACAGGGAGGATTGAGGCAGGAAAGAGACAGGGATTGAGGCACGAAACAGGGAGGAAACAGACAGGATTGAGGCAGGAAACAGGGAGGATTGAGGCAGGAAAGAGACAGGATTGAGGCACGAAACAGGGAGGAGAACAGACAGATTGAGGCAGGAAACATACAGGGAAACAGACAGGATTAAGGGAGGAAACAGGGAGGAAACAGACAGGATTGAGGCAGGAAATGGGGAGGAGAAACAGGGAGGGATTGAGGCAGGAAACAGACAGGATTGAGGCAGGAAACATACAGGAAACAGACAGGTTTGAGGCAGGAAACAGGCAGGAAACAGACAGGAAACAGTACCTGGTTGTATTCAGATGCTGAGTAGAGACTGATTCTTCTACTTCTGCCACAACTGGGCTTCTCAACAGACTGAAAGAGAGAAACAGGAGTTTTCCTTCATCTCACATCTGAGGAACAGGAAGATCTTGAGATGATTCAGAGGGAAAAGGATGAAAAGGTGAGGATGATTTAAAAGAGAAATGAAACGACAGGGAAAAGAGGAAAATCCAAAAGCATTTGCTTGTTTACACCATTCACGCAAACCCAAAACTCCTAAACCGAACAACATCAGCCTGCAAACCGCGCACAAGCAAACAGCCACAGAGTTCGATGGATGGAATGAAAACCAAGAGTAACTCACTGTGAAGCGTCTGTTACTACAGGTAGAGCGATGTCTTCTCCAGTGAAGTCCAGTTCATCCATCAGACTGTTGTTTCGGGAGATGACGGGGCCATCCAACTTTTTCTTAACTGTAGAGAAAATTAAATGATAGTATCTCCATTAAACCACAAACTCGCATGACAGATGATAACAGGCGAGTATTTAGATGTGATACAATAAAATAATTGTACACATGTCAGAAAATGTATGCATTCTGGAGTAAACTAAGAAAAGAGACTGAGAAAGAAAGAGAGAAGAGGCAAGAAAAAGAAAGACAGATACCTGGAGAAGAAGGACAGCTGAGAGTGAAAGCTGACCACGAGACGCTGCCCGGTCTATTGACATGCAGATAGAAGAAAAAGTGCAAACTAAATGACAAACAGCACAAGATAAGCGGCAGAGGCAGAACACGATCTATATGAAAGTTGAGGTAGTAAAGGTGTGTACTTATGCCAGTTGTTGTTTTTTTGTATGCATAGTGTGAAAAAAGTGCACTTTAAACCGAATGATGCACTTATTAGACTGAAAAATTAAGTGCATTATGTTATGCATGCTAACCAATTAGTGTGATAAAAAATGTGTGTCCCAAATTGCACACTATTCTATGCCATTTTTATTAAAGTGTAAAAAAATATTACATTAAATACCCAGATGATGCACTTAATTCACTGAATGTGGATTGTTGGACACTTCATGCACTCAACTGATGCAGTTTTCCTTATATATGAGTATATATATATATATATATATATATATATATATATATATATACTCACATGTGAGAGTGTCAGTGTGTGTATGATCTAGTCACATCCGATTTCACAACTCTATCCTCTTTTTATTTACATTTCTGTTTTATTTATAAAAAAAATGTACATATCTGTTTTAATGGAGCTGCTTTGACACACCTTGTTTCATTTATGCAAAGCGCTGCCTTTTAAGAGTCACTTTTTGCAAAAATAGCACACATTTGAGTTTTTAAGCGTCTTTATGTTGCAAACCACATCAATGCAACATGCACTTGCAAAAAAGCAGAAGCAAAAAACCACAGCGCCAAAGCTCTCACCTGACGATCGGAAAAGTTTTGTGAAGCCTGCGTAAAGGGAAAAACATGTAACCGTTTAAACTTAGAGGGACATTTGGTCTAACTTTTAACAATCCAGTCAATTCCCAACGGATAAAAACATATTTGTCTTGTTGAATATCCAGTTTAACTTTGAAAATGTCACTTTTCCTAAATGTTATGATTCACGTCAGATCTGAGATGCTGAGAAAATGAACGGTGAATAGACTTTTCCAGCAAACGCTCAGACCATCTAACAGGCTTTGATAAGCCAAACTGCTGAACATGATTTTTTTCTTTTTCCCCAGTTCAAAGGACTGCAGACATGTGCTGCGATTTCATTATCTTTCCCCTCTTCTCATCTAATTAAGCTTCAGAAGAGACGTCTCTGCTGGGGACCGTCTGTGTCGATGTGTCTGCTTTTATGATGAAGCCATTTGACAGGAAAACTCAGTAAAAACAGACTTACTCAACAGACTGGTTTAGCAGGGGACCGTTTGAGCACCGGATGCCTTCCATTCACATGTGGAAAATGACATTTATTCGAATACGGAAAGTGGGTCACGTCGAAACTTTCATCTTTCCATCCTCTTTATGCGCTTCCGCTCAATTTATGGGGTAAAAGAATGGAGTAAGTAAACGAGCTGCAGCCTCTTTTGTGTCTTGTTTTCTGGTTGATGGATTCCCCTGGGCGCTCCAGTGGAGAAGAAACTTTCACTTTTCACAGTTTCTTGGATACAAGATCAACATTTTTGTGCTTATTACTGCTCAGGTATTCCCGTTTCCTGGAAGCCAGACGAGAGCGATCCGGTGAATTTGGCACATACGAGTCAACACTCATTCATACGCAAGACTTAATAAAATCAAGCTCAGATTTGCCACGGCCTAATTCATTCAACGGACAGGCTTCTCATGTGACACTGTTAAAGGGATACTTCACCTCTGGAAAGATGAATGTGTACATAAAATGGGTCATTTATGTAAAAATGAATTTGGAGCTTTCTAGACTGGAGAGAAGCCAGAAAATGTATTTTTGGCTTATGTGGATGAAAGACAACAACTCCCAGAATGCACTTGCTTCGCTGCCCTCAGGAGGCCACGCCTACCGGTAACAGAGCACAGTAGTTGACCCTCTGATGGTCTTCCTTTATGAGTCACGTCCTAAAAATGAAACTTCTTCCATCCCAGTAAAACCAATGCAATTTATTTTTGTTCTATAATATTTATTCTTTTTAATTTAGTATTTTGAGACAATTTGATTGAATTTAATAATATTTATGCAATATATATGGTCTATTTTTACAATGGAAATATATATATATTTTTCTATATATATATATATTATTCCAAAAAATATTAATGCAGTATTTTTGTTTAATATAGAGTCTAGGCCTTCAGAAAAAAAAATATATTTTTTGATATTCTATAATATTTATTCTTTTAAATTTAGTATTTTGAGACAATTTGATTGAATTTAATAATATTTATGCAATATTTATGGTCTATTTTTTCAATGGAAATATATATATATATTTTTCTATATATATATTATTTAAAAAATAAATATTAATGCAGTATTTTGTTTAATATGAGTCTAGGCCTTCAGAAAAAAAATATTTTTTGAAGAAAATTAGCACCATCTGGTTACAGTATAGAGAAAAAGCGTAGAATCATGGTGTAACCACTAGATGGCATGTACAGCTCATTATGGAGAAGCATGTGAATTCCCAGATGTTTATGAACACTTTTTTTTCTTTTGGTGGATTTGAATATATAATTGAAACAATCTCAAAAACTATTTCTTATTAAAAAATAAATTTAAAATAAATTAAATAAAAAAATGTGAAGTTTTGTGTTTTTGTAAATTTCCCATTCATTTCCTATGGGCCGATCATTCCTGACCAGAAGACCACAGAGTGTGACTATTTTTTTACGACCACTTAGCATGCTTGGATCATGACCTAAATTTTTTTTTGTATTCACATACTAAATGGCTAAAAAAGTCACCAAGTATCATAACCTTCGACGAAGCTGTGATTTTTAATAATTCAAAACAGAAAATTATTGGGTCAGAAGTGGGTTAAACAGCTCCTAGTGAGTCTCCGTAATGAGTCTGCCCGAAACATGTGTTTCGAGATTCGCCCAAAATGTCTGGTATTCGGCTTTTGCGTTCTACAGTCGCCATTCGCTGTGTTTCCTGTGGCGAGCGGGACGAGTGAGTGAGAACCTATGATCTCATTAGTCAGTTTCAACGCTAATACAGAAGAGAAATAGCAGGCAAGCTTGAGTTACCTGAGGACTCGTCTGGAGAAGGCCGCGTCTTTATCGTTCGATGTGGTCGTAGGTGATTTGCGGAATGGAAATGGCTCGTTCTCCTCCGGGACCCAGAGAACCGTTATCTCGCACGGCCTTGGGCTTCCGCTTGTATCGGCTTGCTCTGAGGAGGCGAGAGTCACAACATTACATGGACTACAAGTTTTATGATGCCTTTATTTGTCATTTTCAGAGCTGGAAAACGATAAATACTCACTAATAAATACGATTTGAGCTTTACCTGTCTGAACTACACAATGATAAACGTTAAAGTTAAAGAAGTAGTTCACTTTTAAAAAAACTTTTGCTGATAATTTACTCACCTCCATGTCATCCAAGATGTCCATGTCTTTCTTCCTCAGTCGAAAAGAAATTAAGGTTTTTGATGAAAACATTCCAGGATTTTTCTCCATATAATGGACTTCAATGGGTCCAAACGGTTCCAAGACCTTTCAGTACAAACTGAAACTGTTCAAAGGGCTTTAAACAATTTCAGACGATGAATAAGGGTCTTATCAAGTGAAACGATTCGCTCATTAAAAAATAAATAAAAAAGTTTAAGTTTTATAAGCACAAATGCTCGCCTTGCTCTGTTCTGTGATCCTGTTCATCATAAAATGAACAAATCTTTTTCCGAGCCATTTGGATCATTTAATGAACAAAATTAATGAAATGATTCAGAAAAGATTTGTTCGTTTTGATGAATGAGTTTCAAACAGGAGAGTGACACAGCAAGGCAAGCATTTGTGCTTATAAAACTTAAACTTTTTTATTTATTAATTAAATGGCCGCTCGTTTCGCTTGATAAGACCCTTATTCATCGTCTGAAATCGTTTAAAGCCCTTTGAACAGTTTGCAGTTTGCACTGAAAGTGTCTTTTTGACCTTGAACCGTTTGGTCCCCATTGAAGTCCATTATATGTGGAGAAAATCCTGGAATGTTTTAATCAAAAACCTTAATTTTTTTTCAACTGAAAAAGAAAGACATGGACATCTTGGATGACATGAGGGTGAGTAAATTATCAGCAAAAAGGTTTTTTTAAAGTGAACTAATCCTTTAAAGTTAACGTTAAGTTAAAGACCCCCTGTGGTGAATCAAGTTTAAATAAAGTAAAGCTAAATACAATTTTGTGACAAAAGCTCATAACAAGATTACTATAAAACAGCTAATTCAAAATTAAAGCTGAAAATATAAAACAAAGCCAATCCAAAATATTAATAATTACTATAATAACATTTAAATAATAGTAAAATAACACAAGTTTGCAGAAACACTTACATTGAAAACAACCAATAAAACACTTTAATTCACTTTTCACTCCATAAAATTTGTGGAAAACAATGGCAAATACTCTTCAAATAATTTTAGCAAGCAAAATAAGGGAGAGTAAATAATAATTTTTCTCTTTAAATGCCATTATGCATTATTGCATGCAAAGAGAAATTCAAGAAGAACGGTGACGATTACGAATCTTAAACCCAAAAACAAAGCCACATTAAATCTCATATGCAATCTGATAAGCAATCGACACAGGCAGTTTCAAGAAACTCTTTGTTCGCTGATAAGACTTACGTAAAAATAAAAAGAAATGTCGACGATTCACATGGGTAAAATCCCACAGATATGAATTTCAAATCTGCCCTTTATTGGAGAGCATCATGAATATGCATTTTGTGAATTTATGAATTCTGCGGTGACTTTGCAACCTACACAAGCAAATACCTCCGGAGTAAAATATGAGTCACGTCACACACACACACACAAAAAGAAATTCAGGGCTTCCCACTGGCCTGAATGAAGTAAATACAGGACAGATGAATGAATGAGAGGTTTATGAACAAGCGCAGTCACACGCCCGCGCGAAAGAGTTGGACCCAATATGTTTTGGAGTCAGAGCTACACAAAGATTGTTTTGTTGTTCTTGCGCTACACAAAGGTTTTGCTCCCAGGAGAGAGGCTGCGATGACATCATGGCATTTGACTGAGTCTTTGTGCGAGAGAGACAAAGAGGGTCAAACGGGTGAGCGAGAGACAGCGAGAAACCACGGCATCCCATGACATCAGCTTCTCACACCTAAACCTACATCCCGACCCGCTTTCACCTTGAAAATCACCCTGTGAAATCCACCGCGGGGTTAAATCCGTGTGTTAATTAAAATGTTGAATGGCAAAAAGCTTCTGGCTGCCTGTCAAACGCGCAAAAAATCACTCGAATGCAGCGTTGTTACTAGATTTTCATCGTCTGAACTAGTTAAATGATGGTCAAGCTGTTTAAAAACGATATAAAATATAAGTTATTTAACTTAAAGGAGATCACTTTTAAAAAACGTTTGCTGATAATTTACTCACCCCCATGTCATCCAAGATGTCCATGTCTTTCTTCTTCAGTCGAAAAGAAATGAAGGTTTTTGATGAAAACATTCCAGGATTTTCTCCATATAATGGACTTCAATGGGGTCCAAACGGTTCAAGGTCCAAATGAGAGTTTCAGTGCAGCTTCAAAGGGCTTTAAACGACACCAGACGATGAATAAGGGTCTTATCAAGCGAAACGATCGCTAATTTAATAAAAAAAATAAAAATTTACGTTTTATAAGCTCAAATGCTCGCCTTGCTCTGTTCTGTGATGCGTATTCGTGACTCTCCTGTTCGAACTCGTTCATCAAAATGAACAAATCTTTTTCGTGTCATTTGGTTCATTCACCGACGACATAAAATGAACGAGTTGACTCGGGAAAGATTCGTTCATTTTGATGAACGAGTTCGAACAGGAGAGTCACGAATGCGCATCACAGAACAGAGCAAGGCAAGCATTTGAGCTTATAAAACTTAAACTTATTTATTTATTTATTTTAAATGAGTGATCGTTTCGCTAGATAAGATCCTTATTCATTGTCTGGAATCGTAGAGCCCTTTGAACAGTTTGCAGTTTGCAGTTGGCACTGAAACTGTCTTTTGGACCTTGAACCGTTTGGTCCCCATTGAAGTCCATTATATGGAGAAAATCCTGGAATGTTTACATCAAAAAACCTTAATTTTTTTTCGACTGAAGAAAGAAAGACATGGGCATCTTGGATGACATGGGGTGAGTAAATTATCAGCAAAAGTTTTTTTTAAACTGAACTACTCCTTTAAATACTTACCTTTTTTTGCAGACACAATTACACTAAAAACAACTCTTTAATAAATAAAAAGTTTTATTTTTTTTTCACTTCCTTGTATTATTTTTGTATTCAGAATTGATTTCCAGTTAATACTCTAAAAATCAATAATATTCTGAAATATTATTTCAATTTAAAATAACTGTTTTCTATGTGATTGTATAGTAAAGTGTCATTTATTTCAGTCGCTGTCAGTCTTCAGTGTCACATGATCCTTCAGAAATCGCTCAAATATGATGATTTGCAGCTCAAGAAACATTTATGATTATGGTCATTAAAAGCAGTATTTAAATAAATATGTATATGCTACAATACAAAAGTATAAAATGCTGCACAGGAAATGAATCAGTGAATCGTTCATTTCTATGAACTGATTCAATAAAACAAACTGATCTTCACAACACTAAAAAGTAGCAGGAAAAGTCATACAATAAATATGCATTTAAGGCAAAATGAAGCGGCAAACACATTTGACTTCTGTGAGCTGACATATTTCAAACCAGAAATGTGTGTTAGAAATATTAGGAACCATCCAAATGAACTAAATGAGTCCTAAATATATAAATATAACACTTGAAAAAAATGGCACAAAAAAACAGCAGGGTAGCCATGAAAATAGTCTATTACTGGACAAGCTAAAAAGTCTTTTATACTGCCCAATGTTAATCTAACGCCATCTAAAGCCTCTCCTGTTCACCTACGCCCTGCAGAGGCCTTCACATGCATTCTGGGAAATTCACATGAGCCTATAGAAAGGACTTAACGCACAATACGCCCCTCTAGAAAAATGCTCGCACTGTCTGGGCTTTGCAGTGTCCCGCTATGGAGGCTCAGTGGGACAATCGACAGGAAGGAACGTGACAATGACCGAAAAACAACACAAAGGGTTTGAAAGACAAGACAGAGGAATATCCGTTTGCAAACAGGGAGTGTGTGTTTCCTCACCAGCCGTCTGAAGTTGCCCGGACTGGAGTTTTCCGAGTGTATGATGGGGATGTAGTCGCCCGTCAGCACGTACATCTTCCACGTGGCCGTACACCCGTTGGACTTCTCGCAAGCGTAGCATCTCCACAGCGTCTGAGATACACATATGAACACAATAAGGTACGAGAGGAGTGAATAAGTCACGACGTTGTTAGGCGCAGTAACACCGTCATCCGTGACTTATCTAATACATTATTGCTTTCATAATACGGTCACCACACAATCTAATTTTTAAAGCCAAAAATATATGCATCTATGCAAGATACATATTTTAGGAGAGAAATGATCCGTGAAGGAGAAGTGTCACCTGTATGAGAGAGGCTGCGGCGGGAATCTGCCGGTTAAAGTGTTTCTGTCTCTGTTTCTGCTGGACTTTAAGAGCAAAGCCCAGATCCCAGAATGCCCTGCACACAGAGGAACACAGTTCACACAATTGGCGACTACAGAATAAATAAACTAAATGGAAAAAATTAAACATTACTATTGTACGGTTACAAAATAAAAGCACAATAAATATGTGATATTTACGGAGGCGTATTGCATTCACTTGAAGAAAAAAAATCTACTCTGTTATTTTTTAATTAACAAGTTAATTATCTCAGAATTACAAGATTCGTTTTTCATGGAAAAAAGTTTTGGCTCTGTTTTTCTGAATTAACGAGTTAATTTTTCATGGGAAAAAAAATTTGCTCTGTTTTTCTGAATTAACGAGTTAATTTTTCATGAGAAAAAAAATGTTTGCTCTGTTTTTCTGAATTAACGAGTTTAATTTTTCATGAGAAAAATAGTTTTTTTTTGCTCTGTTTTTCTGAATTAACGTAATTAATTTTTCATGGAAAATTTTTGTTTTGCTCAGTTTTTCTGAATTAACGAGTTAATTTTTCATGGAATTTTTTTTTTTTTGCTCTGTTTTTCTAAATTAACTCAGAAAAAATTCAGAAAAACAGAGCAAAAACTTTTTTTCTCATGAAATTAACTCGTTAATTCAGAAAAACAGAGCAAAATTTTTTCTCATGAAAAATTAACTTGTTAATTCAGAAAAACAGAGCAAAAACTTTTTTCCATGAAAAATGATCTCATAATTCTGAGATAAATTAACTTGTTAATTAAAAAAATAACAGAGTAGATTTTTTTTCTTCAAGTGAATGCAATACGCCTCCATAGTTATTCATGAATGATGTTGATAGAGTTTTATACCAATTAGAATTTAGTTATATAGTTTTACATAGTTTTATATTCATGTATTATATATGTTGTAAATTGTATAAATATATTATTTATGTTTTTAGGAATTTATTATAGAAGTATTACATCATTTATTGTATTATTAATGTATTTATTGATAATATATTAATATAAAATTATATATATATATATATATATATATATAATGTATATTTTTTATGAATTTATTATAGAAGCATTATTATATAATTATTTTATCATTTATTTTATTAGTAACTAATTGATTATATAGTCATTTAAAATGATATATAATTTATACTTTATTATAATTATGTAATTTGATATCACTTTATTTTATTTATATATATATATATATTAATTTATTATTGAATTAAAAAAAACGGATTATATATTCATTTAAAATTATACAATTTATACTTACATAATGATATATTATTTTTTATTAAATACAGTATACAAATATTTTTTTAATGCAGTAGTTGTGTTTGATTCTAATGTTGCAGATGCATATTATATAAAGTGTAACCTGAGGACCGCGGGCCCCTGAGGCCCCTGGAGGCCCTATCACTCTTAAATGGACCACATTAACCCCAGACCCCATTACTGAAGGGCCTCCGTATGAAAACACTGCCCGGGGCAGAATGTGT
Organism: Hybognathus amarus; assembly: GCA_030378365.1. Lineage (NCBI taxonomy): Eukaryota > Metazoa > Chordata > Actinopteri > Cypriniformes > Leuciscidae > Hybognathus > Hybognathus amarus. The sequence continues at coordinate 14,234 of JAQIUQ010007157.1, forward strand.
GTGTGTGTGTAAGTCAGTGTGTTTACCGCAGGCAGAGCAAAGAAGGAGATGGCAAACACACTAAAGCAGGAGGCGATGGCCTTCCCGATCCACGTCTGAGGGACTTTGTCTCCGTAGCCAATCGTAGTCACCGTGAACCTACGAGAAAAACAGTGTGAGACTCACGCTCATCAGTTTTAATGACTAACATTGACAAAACGACAAAGACGAGACACCGCAGCAACATACTACTGTATAAAACCACATTCAGAACAACTTGTAATTTACTAAAAATGCACTTTGAATGTTTCTGCAACTGCATTGAAATGACCTGGCATCTCCTATAATACTCTCACATCTCATTAAAAACACCCAGAACATCTTAGCAACCAAATATTCTAGCAAACTACAAACTGCATGGGCAAAAACCATTCGTTTTCTACCGAACATTCATTTCTGGTCTATCTTGACCAGACATTATACACAATATGGTTTATTTACACTTTGGAAACACCAAATACATAGAAAAGGCGAGTGGAAACGTCAGACGTGACATATTTAAGAATATTTGAGTTCACACTCGGTTCGTTTTTCCGCTAATCCTGCACAAAACGGCGGGTTTCAGCAAACGCAGGAAAACAAACACGCCGTGAAAGCGTCGTCCGTTCGAGAGGGCTTTCTGGTGACGAGGTGTGTTTGCAGTCTTTCCATTCAGAGACGGACAAAAAGAGCTAAAGTCAGGACCAGGCGTCATACAAGTGCTCTGGGTGGCGAGAGTTTAATCCCACCACTGAACATCCAAAAGACCACAAAGGCCCCGGCGAGAGGGAGTCCACAGTCACCGGGACTCAAGTGTGTGTTTGTGTGAGACTTCAGGACCCCTGATATTCTCCAACCAACCAATTCACGCCGAGTTATTGAGTCACGGAGTTCAGTCGATGTTCTACGTGTGTGGCAAAACCAAAGCTAACATCTCAGTGTGTGTGTGGGCTGCGATTACAGCTCTCAGTTTTTCCCCGTCTTGTCTTTAATCTTGCTAAATGTATCTGCACACTGCTCTTCTTCTTTTTAAATCAAGATATATATGGTTTCTTAAGAGCAACTTGAGAAATATAGACACTTTTTATAGCATATTGTGTGTATTTTAGAGTGAGGATTCTGTATTAACCAATTACCATGTAGAAGTAAATACTCTGTTTTATAGTTACACAAGTTTGGACATTTATTATATTTACAATTTATAATGAAAAGATGGAATTTTTGAGAAAATTATCTATAAACAGAGGGTACTTCATTTCATTTTTTCAATAAAGACTTTGTAGCCCTCAAACCGTATTCACTTTATAGCCCTTAATACTGTAATTGTGGACAAATGTGGGCACAGACGACTCCTAATTTTTTTATTTAATAGAAATGTTATATCACTGTCTTCGATAAAGTTTGGTCTATCTATTTATGGTGTTTTTTTATTTTTTTTAGGTTTTTTTTTATTTATTTACTTCAAAAAGTACTATATTTTCTATGTAAATTATGCTTATTTTTATGTTTTATTTTTTTAGACCTACATTAAAATATCATTCCAATAAGTTCTTAGAGCTAAAACCTAAAGATGAAGTGACTTTGCTGTCACCTGATGTCTTATTTTGGCTTATTTTATAATGCTCTAAATTACAGTTTTTCCCATTCATTTCTATGGGTGCCCATTTTTGACCCAAATACAAGATTAAGGAGTTTTTTATTTATTTTTTCACCCACTTAACATTGTAAAATTTAGTCAAAAAAAAAAATGTGTGTGTTCAAGAGGCCAACTTAGGAAAAGTAGCCAAGTCTTGTACCGCTCAGATCAAGGGAAGTATTATTTTAAAAAAATCAAAACTATTTTGCCCACATTTGTCCAGAATACGGTTTTAGGGTTAATTAAGAGTGCCTACGGTCATCAGATATTTTGGTAACATTTTACAATAAGGTTCATTAGTTACTACATTAGTTAACATTAACAAAGAATGAACAATACTTCTTCAGCATTTGTTAATCTTTGGTAATGTTAATTTCAACATTTACTAATACTTTATTAAAATCTTGTTAACATTAGTTAATGCACTGTGAACTAACATGAACAAACAATGAACAGCTAGATTTGTATTAACTAACGTTAACAAAGAATAACAAATACAGTAACAAATGGTTAGTTCATGTTAGTTAATGCATGAACTAATGTTTAATAAATGAACCTTATTGTAAAGTGTTACCGATATTTCTTTCTCTATACTGTCTCCTAAGATCTAAACAAAACAAATCTAAACAAAATTGCATAATACTTTCATGTTATGATGTCTTACAATATGCTTTTCTTTTCTTCTAGGGATGTAGGTTTACAAGCTGTTTAATTTCTGACATTTAATTAAAATTAAAAATGTCTTAAAACAAAAGAATTTACATTTGTTTGGAAGATTCTGAAAACACAAAATGGAGATGTTTATTGTTTTATGTTGCAAAATATTGTTTGAACGCTGTGTCCAATAAAATGTATTAAAAAAGATATATATATATATGAAGCGCCTGACGGATATATGAAGTTTCCACACAAAAAAAAAAAAAAAAGAAAAGAAATAGTAAAAGATAGGGACTGATGAGATGTGGGGAAAAGTTATCTTATATTATCTTATTATATCATATTTTATTTTATACCAGATTGACAATGGCAAATGTTACATATGAGGAAGGGTGGAAATAAAAATCTACCAACACAATATTGGCAGTATGGTGGTACTGGGGAGTGGGATGGTGATGGTAATGACAATGGTAATAAATAATAAATGGTTAGAAAAAGAAAAAAGAAAAAAAAAAACTTTTTTCTGTGCTAATAACTGAAATGGAACAGTATATTTCTACTTTATCTTCTATGCAAAACAAAAAAGCTGTTAAAACTGTGATTAATTGTTCTACCTTTAATGTGTTTATGTGATTAAATATCTTTTTTTGGTGTTTTTTTTACTACTTTGATTGTACTGTTGATTCCTTTTGGGTATTTCTTTATTATTTATTTTACTTTTGCTACTTTGATTGTACTGTTTTTTTACTTTTAATAAAAAAAAATATATATATATATATGAAGCGCCTGCACGGAACCCTTTAAGGTTCCACACAGAACCTTTGCTTTATGACAATTTTCCTCAAATATTTTTTTCCCTTTCGAAGTTCAAGTCTATACCATCTGTAATTCCTCCCTTCAATCTAAAGTTTTGTAGACTTGACGGAGACAAAAGCGAGACGAACCCCCACGGAGGGTTTCTCAATGCCGCCTCCTCCATACAAACAACTGCTTTTGTGCACGACTCGAGGGCCAACGGGTGGCCATACTCTTTCTGACCCTCTTCACGGAGAGGTACGGCCTCTGCAATTAAAGCTTTAATTAACGGATCCGACACTTTAGGGTGCGGAGGAGAAAGCTCTTTGAGCGAGAGGTGAAAGGGACATTGCCAAGCTTTTGTAGCTCTCAGATTCCCTGTACAGGCGTACGATTGGTTTCTCATTACGGTTCACACTAAATTCAGCTTTTTAATTAACTGCACTGGAAACTTCATCCAGGGCCGATTCCAATGGCCTTTTTGAGTGGGTTGATTTGGAGATGGATGTTTTATGACCCTCTTTTCTTGTGTGGTTTGCAATGTGACCGAATCACACGCATTTTAGAGCCTCAAGTTTCTGTTGTGGGTATAAAACACTCTCACCAATCCCAAAGCAAGACCCCGAAACTCACCAGACCAGACGTGATGTAAAATATAACCATCATCATCATATCGTTTTTTTTTAAATCACCGTTTCCTCAGAATGGTCTGAAATTTGGTGACTTTGTTGGTATTTGGTATTTGAACACCCAAAAAAATTGGGGACAGGATGTGAATAGTCTAAGTGGTTGTAAAAAAATAGTCACACTTGGGGTGTTCGGGTCCAAATGGACCCGCATGGAAAATGAATGGGAAATTAGCAAAAATGTGAAAATACTGAGTTTTTTTGTGCGTACAATCTACAAATCAGCCACGATCTTGAAAAAAAGCACAAAACAGTGACGGGGTGAATCTATAAAACATCAAGAGTGCAAAACAGACACATCCACACACACACACACACAGTTTTATACACAAACACACCAAAAAATACAGATTATACATGCGTTTTGCATTTTTAAAATGCTCAGTTTGTCCACCAGATGGCATCCATCTCATTTCAAAAATTGCTTTTATGAGGCCTAGGCTTGACTATAAAATGAAATACAGCTTTAAAAAAAAAAATTATATTTTTAATATTTTTTTCTATTATGTTCAATGGGGGTAAATTGGTCATAATTATTGCTTTAATATGAATTATAATTTTTTTTTATTTTTGAAATTTTCTCAAAACACCAAAAAAGAAAAGAAAAAATATTATAAAAAACGAGTAAAAAAAAAAAGATTTTTTTTTAAAAATATGAATCCCGCCCTTTGGATCCTTCGAACAAACCCCAAGTGTGACTATGAAACGAACAGCCCCAGAGGGTTAAGACACGATATGACTCTGTTTATGCAACTAACCCTGGTCTTATCTCTGCTTGTCAACTCTCTGATGAAGAAGAGTGAACTCACCACGCCCCACCATAGAGCATCCGCGTAGCTGGAAAACCCCGTCTTCCCTTCCTCGTCTACTGCGTCCTTCTCCGCCAGATACACAAAATATGAGGAGAAGATCAGACCCAGGAACCCGATGTACAGCGTGGTGATCAGCTCCTGAACCGGGAGAAACGACAGCTCATAAATAACATAGATGAACCTGTGTCCAACATCAAGATTTTAGGTTAAAACGTATATATAAATAATGTAAATACACAATTAGCATGACGTGAACATTTTAGGAATGTTCTAAGATCTAAGAACGTTCCTAAAATGTTCACGTCATGCTAATTGTGTATTTCACATTCATCCTTGTGAAAAATATGATCCATGTAATCTCTAAATTAACATGATGCCACTTAAAATGCATGCAATTAACAAAAATAATTAAAAATAATAATAGTATATAAATGAAAAAAATTTCAATTTAATGACTGCATGAACATACAAACAATAAAAGTTAATAGTTTTATATGTATAGCATGTTTATCTCTTTTTCTATTCTGCGTTACACTACAGGACTGAATTAATCACTATGAAAGTTGTTCTACATAAGCATTACATATTTACTCTACCCGACAAGTTAGATTAAACAAACAAAATATGTGGAAAATATTTAGTATCTTTTAAATATTTTAAATATGAAGGAAAAACAACACAATAAACTTGGTTACGGTATTTTTCTGAACATTTGTGGCAAAAAAAATGCAAACTCCAGCTACAGGTTTTATTTCACAATGCAAAACAAAAAGCTCACAGAGAAAAGCATACATTGACTACAACATAATCAGTTATTCATATTTTAATATATTGAATACAATATTGAATATAATATTTGAATAAATGGTGAAGTGATATATATATATATATATATATATATATATATATATATATATATATATATATATATATATAAAAACAAAAAATATATTTTTTATATTTATATATTTATTTTTTATTTTATATTTATATATTTATTTTTATTTTATATATTTTTTCATATTTATATATATATATATAAATATAAATATATAAAAAAATATATACAATAAAAAATATATATATAAATATAAAAAAATATTTTATTTTTATATATATACATATATATATATATATATATATATAGAGAGAGAGAGAGAGAGAGAGAGAGAGAGAGAGAGAGGTGTTATGCTACTTTTTAGTGAAATATATACTATATTCATGACTAATAAAAACACAGTTTAATTGTTGTTTGTTTGTGATGCACTGTACACTTTGTGATGCAAATAACAAATTATTATTTGTTTGTGATGCACAGTGTACGGTGTGTGCTCATTTACTCTCTGGTTTGGAGTACATGACGTAGCGTATGCCGTTGAGAATAAAAGCACCTGACCTTAAAAGGCAAAATGTGAAGGCTGAATGAATTAGCCTAATCATGCCTGAGAACTTCAGCCCTTTCATGAGACGTGCGTCAACGGTCAAATGATGGAGAAAATGTGAGCGTGAAGTCGTTGGATTTAAAGTGTAAAGCCTTAGATGAGCGTAGATTATCGTGATGTGAATTCCTGAGGCCGTATTTGGAGAGAGAATCTGAGGTTGGTTACGCCCAGGCGTGTGCTGATTAACTCGGTGGGTTTCATTGCACTGTAAAGTATTAACGGCAGAATTACGGTCATGGCGTAAACCAAGCGTACCTGTCGATGAATAAATACCACTGATCCCAGAAGCCTCCATGTTCCACCCTGACGATCCACATGCAACATGCGCAGTATCTGAAGGAAACGGATCCCTCTACAAGTTCACAGGATACACAGAGCATTAATACACATCAGTCTGATCACAGCTGGGTGTTCTTCTGATCAAACGTTTGTGTGTTGATATTTCTGTACCTGATTGCGGACGTGGCAAACACTTGCCCATTGGACCCGACGCTCAGAACCACGACAGACGCGACGACCACTATCAGATCTGTGTCATGAGCACAAGAAGAGACTGAAATTATTAATAATCTTAGGACAGATAAAGGGCTTTAGTCTGTAAATATGACATATTTCAGTGAACGGGAAAAAAAATGACAATATGGTTAAAGAAAAACTAAATCAGAAAAAAACAGGCATGTTAAAATATACAAACAAAAAATGTTATTACAAAAAAAATATTATAGTATCTCATTGATAGTAAATTAGATGGTCATATAACAGGATATATAACTAAAAAAAATTATAAAAATAATGAAATTGAGATATATTTCCAGGGAGGAATGAACCTTAAAGGATTAGTTCACTTTTAAAAAAAACTTTTGCTGATAATTTAGGATTTTCTCCATATAATGGACTTCAATGGGGTCCAAATGGTTCAAGGTCGTATTTGATACCAAACGAATCAAAATGAACAAATCTTTTTCGTGTCATTTTGTTCATTCAACGAACGAAATGAATGAATTGACTCGGGAAAAGATTCATTCATTTTGATGAACAAGTTCGAACAGGAGAGTCACGAACGTGTATCACAGAACAGAGCAAGGCGAGCATTTGAGCTAATAAAACTTAAACTTTTTATTTATTTATTAAATGAGTGCTCGTTTCGCTTGATAAGACCCTTATTCATCGTCTGGTGTCGTTTAAAGCCCTTCTGAACAGTTTGCAGTTTGCACTGAAACTGTCTTTTGGACCTCAAACCGTTTGGTCCCCATTGAACTCCATTATAAGGAGAAAATCCTGGAATGTTTTCAGCAAAAAGCTTAATTTCTTTTTGACTGAAGAAAAAGACATGGACATCTTGGATGACATGGGGGTGAGTAAATTATCAGCAAAAGTTTTTTTAAAGTGAACTACTCCTTCAAGTAATAAAAGTGAAATAAAAATGTTTTTCCAAGTTTCTTATTTGATTGGACTGTGAAAATTCCAGATGTTTTAAAAGAATCGGATTAAAAATATGGCAGCCAATCCAGGTAACGATGTGCAATGGTAGTGAGGTCATGTGACAACAACATAACATTCGGCTTCACATACTATTTTTAACATTAGTATGCAGTATATCATATCTACAGTGGTAAGCCAGTATCGGGAACATCACCTATAATGGAGATGGGTTTCCTGACGAAGCGCAGACGTCCTTTAATGCCCACATATTTGCTCCGACAGCCGGCCGACCACAGCCGCACCACGTACTCCGTCCCCGAAAAACACCACCAGCACGATCTCCTGCAAACACAGAAACAGGAGGAGCTCGCATGATGTGTGTCTACACGATATACATCCGCTCTGACCTCTGGTGATCTGGGTGGCCAGACTGCAGTTTGCTTTACTCACCCCCATGTCATCCAAGATGTCCATGTCTTTCTTTCTTCAGTCGAAAAGAAATGAAGGTTTTTGATGAAAACATTCCAGGATTTTCTCCATATAATGGACTTCAATGGGGTCCAAACGGTTCAAGGTCCAAATGACAGTTTCAGTGCAGCTTCAAAGGGCTTTAAACGACACCAGACGATGAATAAGGGTCTTATCAAGCGAAACGATCGGCCATTTCAAAAATAAATAACAAAGTTTAAGTTTTATAAGGTCAAATGCTCGCCTTGCTAGGTTCTGTGATGAGCGTTCGTGACTCTCCTGTTCGAACTCGTTCATCAAAATGAACAAATCTTTTTTCGAGTCATGACTAGAAGGGTCCTAGATAAGACCCTTATTCATCATCTGGTGTCGATTTAAAGCCCTTTGAAGCTGCACTGAAACTCTCTTTTTGACCTTGAACTGTTTGGTCCCCATTGAAGTCCATTATAAGGAGAAAAATCCTGGAAAACCTTAATTTCTTTTCAACTGAAGAAGAAAGAAGACATGGACATCTTGGATGACATGGGGGTGAGTAAATTATCAGCAAAAGTTTTTTTTAAAAGTGAACTACTCCTTTAAAATTCGTTTTAGAATTAAATTGTACAGGTTAACCAAAAACTGTTTATGTCTGAGAACCTTTTAAACACATACAAACCTGAAATGATGACATATACTGTGTGATACATTCACAAATTTTGAGTGTCCCTTATTTTCATGTAAAGAACCACAATTGTCCCGTATTTTTCTTTTCTAAAGTTGGCAACCATAATAGTGATTGACACTAGGATTGGCTATAAAATGAATGTTTTAGTTCATATTGAGATCTCTGACTGTTGATTAAAGACTTTAAGATCTAGGCAAGCCAAAAACTCTCTGTTTCAAAGGGATCTTGGGGATTATCACACACACAGTATAGACACACACACACTCACTCACTAAAATCTGTCATCCAGGCAGGGCAATTAAACATGCATTAAAATGATGACAGTGCCGGTTTGATGAAGTGTGTCTGGACGGCGTTCAAAGCCTCTGGGATTTCTCTGGATCCGCCCCACTGCAGGTGTCTACAGGTGTGTGTGTGTGTAAACTGCTAAATCAGTGATTTTTAATGTGGTCTTGGGAATACAAGCCTTCAAGCCCTTTCCGTGAACTCAACATCAACTCAACTGAAATCTGGCACTGCCATCCAGTGGGAGTGAACGGTACTGCATTAGATTACTGGAAATATCAGAATTTATGATATCCAGTGAAACACTCACCATCCAGAAGAGCAATCCTGAGGCGAAGTCCGCATACTGCTCGATGGTGGACAGGACACTGAATATCAGACACACTAGGACCATGAGAAACCTGTGGGGAGATCTGCCGTTAAACACAGATGTCATTTCAACAAATTATTCAAAACCACATCACTATCTGATCCCCATCCAAATTGCTCCAGGTCGATTTTATGACCCCCTGAAGACCTCAATTCACATGCAAATAGTAAAAGTATGCACTTTATTACTCAGTATGCCACACTCTAAAAAATGCTGGGTTGTTTTAACCCAACTTTGGGTCATTTTTTTAATTACATTTTTAACCCAAAGTTTGGGTTTGTCCATATTTGACCCAAAGTTGGGTTAAAACAACCCAGCATTTTTTAGAGTGTAGTATTGTAACAAACTACCTTGTCAATGCAATTTTAAAAACTTTTTGTCTCACACTATTTGCATTAGCATCTAACTAAATTAATTACTTGAATCTACAGTATTCAATATAACTTTAACAAAAACATTCTTTGCCACTGAAAAAGTCAAAAGAGTACCGTCATAAACTCCTTCTCTAATGCAAGGGCTTATTAAGAAAAAATTACATAAAATATCATCTGACACACTTTTTTTAACACACTATTTGAGAAGTTAATCATTAGAAAACCGATCATGCAAATTGAGAACTTATGTCATTTAGACATTAATCCAGCAATATTTGTAAAGTTGCTGTGATACAATGTAAATTCTGAAAAGTGATTTATAATTAAAATGTACTTGCACTTATTTGTCTTTAACTCCATCCATTATCATCTTGTGTGCCAAATGTGTAATTCTGCAGTCTTTGCTAAAGTTTTTAAATTCAACCTTTTGTTGAAAATTAATAAAAAAAAAGCTAAAAATAGCCCAAACGGAAAAAATATATAATAAAAATAATTAATTTTTTTTTAAACAGCAAAACAGAGCCAGCCTAATTATACAGGACGTTCTTAACACATATAATTCAGAAAACCCACAGACTAGTCATGGTTTTGAACAGTTTCTTAAGCTAATACATTGTTATTGTGTGTAAGAAGAGCCTCAAAAACACTCAAAAGGATTCCCACACACACAGATGGGAGAGAGATTAACCACATGAGAGATTACACACTTGCATAAACACACATTTGCTTCAAACACACTCTCCTTCTAACTCCAAAAGACAAACACAATGTGACTCACACGGCAGTCCGAGATCAAAATGTCACGTGTAATACAAAAGATAAAGCAGCAAAGGAGTTGGGGAGTTGCGTTCATGTCCAGATGTATGCTGGCCTGGTGTGTTCGGAGCGGCTCAGACTCGAGTGTGTGTGTGTGTGTATGCACTGATGCAAAACACCAGATGGTGGAGTCCTGAACGTGATGCACATGAGCAACATCTGACTGAGAGACACCTGAGCTGCGGGATCTTACAGAGGCTCTGCTATACTTATACTACACCAAAACATTCAGATCTGTACGTCTGTTCTTAGAAGATTCAGTTTAATGGTTCAGTTCTTTTTAAATTTCAACTTTATAGGGTTTTAACAAGCGGCAACCTTCCAGACTCTCTCTCGAATTCGACACAGAAGTGACTTAAACTGCGATTCATCGACTGGCCACTAGAGACAGGCTGCAAAAGAGTTAAAACCATGATAAAATGCTCGACTTTTCAGCAGAAAAAAATATGTTTACAGCCTGGTGCAAAGAGTGGTTTTGGTCTATACACTCTCAGAAAAAAAGGTACAAAAGCTGTCACTGGGGCTGTACACTTTTCAAAGGTACACTTTTGTACCCAAAGGCTGCATATTGGTACCTTAGTGGTACATATTAGCACCTAAAATATACATATTAGCACATAAAAAGTACATATTAGGACCTAAAATGGACATATCAGCTCCTGAAATGTACATATTAACACCTAAAATGTACATATCAGCACCTCAAATGTCCATATTAGGACCTGAAATTTACATATTAGCACCTAAAATGTACATATTAGCACATAAAAAGTACATATTAGGACCTAAAATGGACATATTAGCTCCTGAAATGTACTCCTTTAAGTAATAAAAGTAAAAAAAAAAGTTTTTTCCAAGTTTTCCAAGTTGTGAAAATTCCAGATGTTTTAAATAAAATCGGATTAATGAGCAAATTATCGGCAAAAGTTTTTTTTTTTTAAGTGAATGAGTTTCCACACTTTAAGCTTTTCTAAAAGGAATCGAAAAGTAATGATCCTCCATTATTAAGAGTCGTGGCTTTTAAACATTCATCCAGTTTGAAGCTTGAATTTAGAAAGCTAAACCAGATTACGACTGAAGTTTTTAATATTGTGTCACTAAACACTCTCAACACTTTTAATGTAAAGCGATTATGTTCAGAAATCAAGTACATATGCTGTTTTAGAACATATTGGGCTTATGTAAAAATCCTAAAAAGAAGTTTACAAGCGATCACAGATGAGCTAAATGACTGCAACAGCACTATAGAAGAAGAAATGCTCCTCTAATCCATTTCTAAAATGACCAGATGTTGTGATATTGCACCATCAACAGCAGGATTAACAGAAATGCAGGACGAGACTTCGCAAAGCAGAACAAATACTGTATGGCTTCCCTCATTTTCTCCAATTTGGATTAAGAGCCAGGTCAATAGATAAGAGTAATAAAGTTTCATAATCTGGATATCCTTTTAAATCTGTCTAAAGGGTCAGAAGCAGAGAATTGTGGCCTTTCAAATGATGTCATGTGAATATTTTAGACTTTGATGATGTAAAAGTAACTATTTGGGTTTGAGTTAGTTTTGCTGAGGGAGTGAGTGGAGGCGAGGCTCATTTGCATATTCATAGAACCACACATACTAAATGAGGCAAGGGTGTCGAATTACATTCAAGATATTTTATCACGTGATAAACGTTTAAATATGTCATTTTGGTGATCAAAGACGAGTTTTAAGGGCTAAAATGATTGATTACAGGGGGATTTTAAAAGGTTGATCTGCGTTTTCGATTTGATTTTTGATTATGACTAACAAAAGATTTGTGCCGATGATGCTCCTTTGGTTATGAACAGCTCGTGCAAGCGTGTGTGTGTTTGGTCCATGAGCGTGCACACTCACAGCACACCTCTGGTTGCAGTTTCGCTTGTCTCCAGAGGGGGCGTAGTTCTGCAAAAACTCAAAGACTTGCGCAATGCACATTTAAAGGGATACTCCATAGTTTTTTCATGTTAAAGGGGTCATGAACTGGCTTTTTAAATTTTATTATATTGTTGTCTGAGGTCAACTTATGACGTTCGCTTGGTTTTTGCATTCAAAAACATCAAAATGAATAAGTAAATAGGCTATTTTCTACCCTAGTTTTGAGCCTAGCTGAAAAACGCTCGGTTTTTATGGGCGTCTCGCACTGAAGACTTGGAAGTAAACTGTTGTGAGTGGATAACAGTTTTGCATATTATAATGAGTTTCAACTCACTCTTCGGTGCAAAGATGAGTTTTAAGGGCTAAAATGATTGATTACAGGGGGATTTTAATAGGTTGATCTGCGTTTTTCGAGCTGATTTTTGAATATGACTAACAAAAGATGTGTGTGATGATGCTCCTTTGGTTATGAACAGCTCGTGCAAGTGTGTGTGTGTGTGTGTGTGTGTGTGTGTGTGTGTGTGTGTGTGTGTGTGTGTGTGTGTGTGTGTGTGTGTGTGTGTGTGTGTGTGTGTGTGTGTGTGTGTGTGTGTGTGTGTGTGTGTGTGTGTGTGTGTGGTGAGTTTGTGTGTTTGTCTGTTTGGTCCATGAGCATGCACAACACATCTCTGGTTGCAGTTTCGCTTGTCTCCAGAGGGGGCGTAGTTCTGCGAAAAATCATAGACTTGCGCAATGCACATTTAAAGGGATATCCACCGTTTTTTCATGTTAAAGGTGTCATGAACTGGCTTTTTAAATGTGTATTATATTGTTGTCTGAGGTCAACTTATGACGTTCGCTTGGTTTTTGCATTCAAAAACATCAAAATGAATAAGTGAATAGGCTATTTTCTACCCTAGTTTTGAGCCTAGCTGAAAAGCGCTCGGTTTTTATGGGCGTCTCGCACTGAAGACTTGGAAGTAAACTGCGGTGAGCATATTATAATGAGTTTCAACTCATCTCGTTCGGTGCAAAGATGAGTTTTAAGGCGGGGCTCATTTGCATATTCACAGAACCACGCATACTAAATGAGGCAAGGGTGTACAAAGTTACATTCAAGATATTTGAAGCCATGTAAAGTAAAAACGTTTAAATATGTCATTTTAGTGATCAAAGATGAGTTTTAAGGGCTAAAATGATTGATTACAGGGGTATTTTAATAGGTTGATCTGCGTTTTTCAAAATGATTTTTAATTTTTCTATTAAATAAATACTGCAGGATCTCAATCCTGATTTCTTTTAATCCCTGCATCGCCGTGACAGAAGTCATTATCTTCCAATAACTGCATTTTGATTCAGAAAAACTAGGGCATTAAACAAACAGTGACCCTAGACTGGAGCTGAGCATCTTCTGAAAGGTCTTGTTGTGTTTGACCTTCGGCTGCATGACCCTATACGCCCCAGTAGTTGAGGGTCATTGTCTCTATGTGCAGATGTCTAGCCTCTATCCAACGGTATGTCCCTGTCAATCCCATGGACCCCTACAGAGCTCTCGCCTTTAGCCAAATTAAATCCCAAATCCAAACCAGATTCCCAGTCCAAAACACAATAACATTTACCTCAGCGCCTAGCCTTAGACGAGACATTTTCAATCAACCTCCCATTGCGTTAAGTCATGGCACATCGGCACCTAATAAGGGCATCGAGGTGGGGACAAACTCAGTCACTGGTTAAAAATAATACACAAAAGAAGGACTTTTTGAAAGGACATAATCTAGACCTGATTAAAACAAAACAGCTGGTGCATTACTGAGCCAGATCCCCAAATCAGCTAATTCATTAACTTCATTGCGCAACAAACAACTTACAATGTCACAAATCATATACTACAGTAGAGCTACATTTGCTTAAATTAGATATCAAGCTACCATCTTGTATGGCTATATCCTGCTTCCTTTTGCATGACAAAAACACCAGGCTCAAAAAGACTTGTTTAATTAAGGGGTCATGACATGAGAAATCAAACTTGCCTTGATCTTTGTAACATTAAAACTTCCTGCAAATTCTCTTCATCTTTTGTAAATGTTATTTTATACATGTTATACATTATCTAATGTTGTTGCTATTTATTTTATTTTATTACACAAATCTGCCTTATTATGGACGGTCCTGTTTTATATAAAAATCTGATTTTTTATTTTATTTATTTATTTAATATTTTTTATTATAATTAACTTTTTTGAGGGGTGGTTGATGTCTTGTTATATTTGTAAAAAAATAAATAAATAAATAAAAAAAAACTTCCTGCAAAAAATAAATATATATAAATAAATAAATAATATATAATATATATATATATAAAACAATTATTTAATCAAGTGCCATAATTGGCTTGTTTTAATATTGTGGGATCTGTGACATCACAAAGCAAAATACATTTGCATATGACTGCCTTAAGAGCAAGGCATCGATGAAATCGTTATAAGTGAACCTCAAATTAACCAACATATTAAAATGACAAAAAAAAATCGATGTCATGACCCTTTAACAATTAAAGTAAACAGAATAAATGGCTTTAATCAAATACTAAGAACACCAATTACTGATGTGACAATGATTGAAATCATATAATATAAACATCTAATAAAGAAAACATCTCAGAATTTCACAGAATCTCTTGAATAGTGTGTGTACTGTATAAAATGCAAAATTACGTTTTGTGGCTGATAATATTTATGCATGACAAATTTCTTCAATGTAGAAAGCTATTTCCTTTTTGAGCTATACAGAATTAAGGCTCCTTTAAGTTTTTCAAAGACATATCAATTCTAATGTAATATTGCATACTGGCATGATAAATAACAAGCATGCACATACACACATCATAAAGAGGGCGAGTGTATCACTGCCGACCTACAAGACAGAGATTACGGCTTTCCGGTCCCAGAGGCTCATGCTCCTCATATCTGAGATATACATCAGCTTAGTGAAGATAATAACACTCATTAACAGGGTGATGTAGTGGATTATGCCATCATATACAGTACATTTGGCATACTGCAGAAAAAAAAAAAACATTCTTATTAAAGGGACAGTTCATCCAAAAATTTTAATTCTCAAAATTATTTTAATAATTTTAAATCGTTTCGCCTGATAAAACCCTTATTCATCGTCTGGAATCGTTTAAAGCCCTTTGAACAGTTCTGCACTGAAAGTGTATTTTGGACCTTGAACCATTTGGACCCCATTGAAGTCCATTATATGGAGAAAAATGCTGGAATATTTTCATCAAAAACCTTAATTTCTTTTCGACTGAGGAAAGAAAGACATGGACATCTTGGATGACATGGGGGTGAGCAAATTATCAGCAAGTTTTTTTCAAAAGTGAACAGTCCTTTAGCTAATTAAATGCACAAATTCACATTAAAGCTCTTAAAATGTAAAGGTAGTAAAAGGGATTATTTTTCCGAAGCGATGCTTTTGAAGTTTGGTTCCCCCAAAAAAACCTTTCAGTGAAACATTCTCAAAAAAAAAGTTTGAGGAACATTTTAACCTTTTCCCAAAGATTCAATTTAGATTTGTTGATTTTGAAGAGTGTAAAGACTAACATTATAAGTGGACTTCACGGACACAGAGTTTCAATCAGGAAGCCTTAAGATTCATTAATTGTTCATTTTACATTGTTGTGCGCCTCACATGTTCAACCAATAAGATATGGTAAATTTGAAACGGTTACGACCAAAGATGATCCATAGCTCTCCATCCCCCTCTCTCGCCCATACGGATCAATGATAAAGCTGATCTGGGCTCAGCTGCAGGAGTCTCTGATAGGCCATCATAACTAAGCTGATCACTGAGCTGTGATTGAAATACAGACAGATCAGACAGATCTTAAAGAACAGAGGTCAGGATGTCTGAGATTCAGCAGAGGAACCTGGCCATGTGCATAGCTGGAGAAAATCTCCCATAATGCAACACAACAGTGTTCTCTGTTTGTTCGCACTTTTTACTTTTTAAGGTCAAGCAATGCAGCAAGAAATAATTCAATATCGCAACAGTGTGATTAAACACTTATTATAGTTATTAGTTAACTAAAACTATAACAATTAAAAAGCATTTGTTACTTGAAATTAAATAATACATTTAAAAATATATATTAAAAAATATTACATAAAATGTATTAAATAAAAAATAAAATACAATACATTTTATTTAGTATAACTTCATTATTGTAAACTAAACTAAAACAAAAACTTTTTAGCTGAAATAAAATAAATATTTACATATATAATTTAAATATATATAATATATATATAATTTAGCCTTGCCAACTATAAGTTTAAGACATTAAGATTTCTAATAATAAATAAATAAAAACTAAAATTAATACTAAAAAAATACAGAAATCTAAAAAGGTTTTTTTAATGACAAAAGTACATAAAAAATTATAATTTTTTATAGTTTCAACACTGCTGTCACGTCCTAATATACTCATTAGCTAAACTAGCTCACATTTCATGCTTATTTAACACTAAAATCAGCCATTTTCTCGTACACGCTGTCTTTAAATCACTTTGAGGGCAATAAAAAGTGATGCTTTCTTTATGGGGGTAAAGGTGAGACGAGTCTGGTGTCTGAGTTTGCATCACAGAGACTTCAGGATCAGGTTGACCTGTTGACAAGACATCCGGTGACACAGAGAGGACTCTCCTTTAGTTACTGAGATCCACACAGCATCAGCTGTGATTAACACACGGCTCATGTAGCATCCAGAACACGTTAGGAGTTTGTTCAGATCACTCCACTAAGGCTGTGTTTACACTAGCACAAACAACATTCACCACACACATTTTTTACTCGCATTTGGCAGAGATCAAATTTTTTTTTGCATATCCATTCAGAGGATTTCCATTATCTGTCTAAAAGCCTAAATTTAATCTGTTCATCATATAAAGCGATCGAGTCTCTTTAGAAAATGTGCACTAAACCACTCAATTCATAGGGATTCGTTTTACGATCTCTTTATGAACTTTTTGAAACTTTAAAGTGGTAGTTGTAGAAACATATGGAAGCTTGTTTCCACCACTGAATAAAAAAAAATAATAATAATTGTGACTTTTTATCTCACAATTGCGAGATATGAAGTCAGAATTCTGAGAAATAAAGTCGCAATTGCAAGATATTAAGTCGCAATTCTGAGAAATGAAGTCGCAATTGCAAGACATAAAGTTGCAATTCTGAGAAATAAAGTTGGAATTGCGAGTAAAATGATAAAGTAAGTCAATTCTGAGAAATAAAGTCGCAATTGCAAGATATAAAATCGGAATTGCTGAAAATAAAGTCGCAATTTTAGAAAATAAAGTCGCAATTGCAAGACATATAAAGTCGCAATTGCGAAATATAAAATCGCAATTCCTGAGAAATGAAGTTGCAATTCTGACAAATAAAGATCGCAATTGCAAAGATATAGTCGCGATTCTGAGAAATAAGTCGCAATTGCGAAGATTTAAAGTCGCAATTCTGAAGTAAAATAAGTCGCAATTGCAAGACATAAAGTTGCAATTCTGATAAAATAAGTCGCAAATCTGCGAATATAAAGTCACAATTCTGAGAAAATAAGTCGCAATTGCGAGATATAAAATCGCAATTCTAGAAATAAAGTCGCAATTGCGAGATAAAGTTGCAATTATGAGAAATAAAGGCGCAATTGCAAGATATAGTGACAATTTCTAGAAAATGAAGTCGGATTGTCGAGATAAAGTTGCAATTATGAGAAATAAAGGCGCAATTGCAAGAAAAAACTATTTTTCTATTTTTCTATTTTTTACAGGATTGAGACTTTTTATCTCACAATTCTGACTTTTTTTTCTCACAATTGCATCTTTACATCTCAAAATTCTAAACATATTTTCTCAGAACTGTGAAGATATAAACTCACAATGGCAAGTAATCGGGCCAATTCTAAGGAAGTTTATAAAACCCAATTGCGACTTTATATCAATCAAATCTAACTTTATATTTCACAATTTCTGAGTTTATATTTCGCAATTCTGAGTTTATATTTTGCAATTTTCTAGTTTATATCTCGGAATTATGAGAAAAAAAAAGTCTTTAAAAAAAGTCTTATGCTTAAAAACAAGGGCTGTGAAACGATTAATCAATATTAATCACATCCAAAATAATAGTGTTTACATAATTTACTGTGTACAATTATTTTGTACATAAATACACACACATGCATGCAAATATTTAAGAAAAATGCATAATTTAAATTGCATATACAGTATATACATCAAATATTTAAATATATACATGCATGTATGTATTTATAAATGCACAGTACAAAATAATTATACACAGTACACACTACACACACATAATATGTAAACACAAACTTTTATTTTGGATGCAATTAATTCACAGCCCTATTAAGCTTCATATGTTCAGGTGTTCAGGTGTGCTGTACTCACACGAGGAAGTGATACATGAAGCACCTCAGGCCGGCGGGTCTCTCTAGGAAGTTGTACACATCGCCCTGCATGCTAGTCTTGGTGTGGTAGGGGCTGCGCGTGTAGTGGGCGTTGGGGACGCTGGAGATGGAGACGGGCTGGAAGCGCTCGCTGTGCGCCGGTGGATCCTTTGTGAAGCCACCCGGAGCAACGGATGCGCTTGATCCATTATTCACCGCGGGCTCGGTTCCAGTGAAACAGGAGAGCGGGACGCGCTGGGCTCTGCTGCCTCCTCCAGGCTGTGGGTCGAGCTCGGCACCGAGAACTCGTGGCCGTCGTGGCCGAAGGTCTTCAGCTTGATGCTGTTGCTGGAGGTGGACCAGCCGAACGTACGGCCACGGGACAAAAGAGGGGTTGTGCGGCCCAGCTCTCCCCCATGGTGGGGATGCGTCCGTGGGATGGTGTTCCAGTGGGTGGAAAGTGATGAGTCTGTCACAGTAAGCCAATGCGATCTATATCTGCCATGCTAACAAACCTGTGAAGGGTGAACAAATGTGGAAAGCATTAAAGTAACTGAAGTCAATGATTGTATCCTTTAAAACTCATCTTTGATAATCAAAATAACATTTTTACAGTTTTTTCCTTTTAATATAATAATAAAGCAGGTTGAATGTAACTTGAAAATCCAACAGCCTGATTATTGAGATTATTTATACTTTTTGAGGATTAAAAAAAAAGGAGTAAATGGATTTGTTTCAGTGTATGGTGGTTGTCCACACACTGCATACACAATATAAAAGTGAATTTTGCATCTCATTACCCCTGTAGCCCTCAAAACGTATTCACTTTATAGCCCTTAATCCTGTAATTGTGGACAAATGTAGGCACAGAGGACTATTTGTTATAAATGTTATATCACTATCTTCGATAAAGTTTTGTCTATCCATTCATGGTGGGTTTTTTTATTTTTGGGGTAATTTTGAATTTATTTACTTCAAAAAGTACCATATTTTCTATGTAAATTAATTACTATGTGGTTTTATTTTTTAACTACATTAAAATATCATTCAAATAAGTTCTTAGAGCTAAAACCTAAAGATGAAGTGACTTTGATGTTACCTGGTGTCTTATTTTGGCTTATTTTAGAATGCTCTAAATTACAGTTTTTCCCATTCATTTCTATGGGTGCCCATTTTTGACCCAAATACAAGATTAAGGAGTTTTTTTTTCACCCACTTAACATTGTAGAATTGAGTAAAAAAAAAAGCCAATAAGCAAATATTTTTTTGCTGAAAAGTAGCCAAGTCTTGTACCGCTCAGATCAAGAGAAGTATTTTTTAAAAATAAATCAAATTTTGCCCACATTTGTCCAGAATACGGTTTTAGGGTTAAGGAGCAAATACTCAGCAATGCTGTCAACTTATGAATTTACACATGGTTTGTCTTAAAGCAGATCATAGACATATATGTCTATACATAACACCATATAGACATAAACAACTTTAAAAGCATGGAAATGTCCCAGGTTGAATTTAACACATCGGTTTCCACATTTTAAGATTGTTTACTGTCTCCGTTGCTTGGTGATCTTGTGTATTTGGTTGCGTTTGATTGAGCACCATTTGTTGGGAAGTCACATGTGTCACTCCAGGTCTGCGGGTTTAAAATTAGGAGCAGCTTAGACGATTTCAGACGGGTTAATATTGCATGAGGATGAGCTGAAGATCACCAGACACATCCACTGACAGACACCATGAGACCAATACCTGAAAGTGCTGAATAAAATATTCAATGTTTCTCGGATTCAGTGAAGAACCCATCGTTTTTTCTGCAAAATGAACAGTCACACTAGTTGTTCCTCAGACAGACTGAATGAGTGTCATGACTACAGCCTGACTGTGATGTGACTGAAGTCTTCCTCACGGAGCAGCGAGGAAGAGCAGTAAACACCCTCATGATGAGGCCAGACTCTCATGAGATCTCTAATCACCAGATGA
>JAQIUQ010007157.1:37500-57500 GCA_030378365.1 Hybognathus amarus
CTATGAATAATGTTATTAATAATGAAACACAGGCTGGAGAGCCCAGGACGGAGCGGATGGCCGAGGATCAGGACTGGAGCGCGGTTTACCCCACTGCCGCCTCATTCAAAGCGTCCGCCGTTCCCCTGCCGGTGCGGATGGGATATCCCGTGAAGAGAGGCGTACCGCCTGCCAAGAAGGGCAATCTGGAACTGATCAAGGTGAACACATACACAAGCAGACGTGCAATAACACATTTATTTGTTATTCCTTTTATGCATTGCATTTTGATATATATGTATATGCCACGGCATATTTATAAGATCTAAAACGTTTTGATTCAACCTGTAAAATATAAGAGCTTCATTAATCTGTCATGTGAAAGCATGAATGTGTTGCATCATGAAAACCTGTCTTAAATAGAAAATTATTTTGACAATCTTATTGAGTTTAATTTTTTATTGCATAAACTGGTTAAAAGTGATGTCCGGAACGTGTTAATTATTTGTTTTTTAATTGACCCTACATATTCAATTAAACCATCAAACATTAACATTTTTTTAAATATGAGGGAAGAACTAAACATTAAACTTGGTTAAGGTATTTATCTGACAAAATTGTCTGGCAGAAAAATTGCGGCTAATGCAAAAAAAAATTCGAAGAAAACATACATTAATGACAACATACTTATTTTTTCATTCATAATCTCTGTGTTTAACAGTCAAAAATTCAGCTTGGCATGTTTCGTTGCGCTATCACAAATAAAACATTTATATAAAGGGTGAGGATGTCGATTTTCCTTTGACCTCTTGTAATACAGCACTATTTTAATCACACGCTCCAATGTCTTTCAGATTCCAAACTTTTTACACTTAACCCCGGCTGCCATTAAGAAGCACTGTGAGGCCCTGAAGCGTGAGTGGTTTGTGTTATAAATATTGGCCAGCGGTTGGTGATGCTGTGGCTAAATGAAAGCAAGATTTGTAAATGTGTTCCCTGTTGAATTTGTCCAGCGTTCTGTACGGAGTGGCCGTCTGCCCTGGACTCTGATGAGAAATGCATGGAGCACTTCCCGATCCGGGTGCAGAATAAGGAGTTTGTGTCCGCTGGACTGTTCGCTGCGAAACCCAGACGCGCGGATAGTGACACTGAAGGTCAGTTTTTATTTTATGAATATCTTCCAAATCAACATTTTTTGAAACGTATTTGGTTCCGAATTCGTTTTTTATTCATTTTCCCACACGCATTTAAAAAGTCTTTGTTAAAGCGTTATAAGCCATAAACCAAAAACGTTTTTGAAAATTAGACAAAATGTACAAGACTGTGTACTTGACGGATTAAGTGAGGGAAAGAACTACAATCCCATGAAGCATTGCGAACGGCATAATCAAATTCAACTACTCATTTAAAAATGTTGATATAGTACATTTTAAGTTTAATGCAAAATATGCATATATATACAAACATTTAAAGGAGTAAAATAAACTTTAAAAATAAACTTTTGCTGATAATTTACTCACCCATGTCATCCAAGATGTCCATGTCTTTCTTTCTTCAGTCGAAAAGAAATTAATGTTTTTGATGAAAACATTCCAGGATTTTCTCCATATAATGGACTTCAATGGGGTCCAAACGGTTCAAGGTCCAAATGAGAGTTTCAGTGCAGCTTCAAAGGGCTTTAAACGACACCAGACGATGAATAAGGGTCTTATCTAGTGAAAAAATCGCTCATTTAATAAAATAAATAAAAAAGTTTAAGTTTTATAAGCACAAATGCTCGCCTTGCTCTGTTCTGTGATGCACATTTGTGACACTCCTGTTCGAACTCGTTTATCAAAATAACATCTTTTTTCACGTCATGACTCTGAAGGGTCCTTGATAAGACCCTTATTCATCGTCTGGTGTCGTTTAAAGCCCTTTGAAGCTGCACTGAAACTCTCATTTGGACCTTGAACCGTTTGGTCCCCATTGAAGTCCATTATATGAGAAAAATCCTGGAATGTTTTCATCAAAAACCTTAATTTCTTTTTTTTTTAAGTGAACTACTCCTTTAAGTGTTCGTTAGATTTTACATAGTTCTTTACACGTTTTATTTAACAATTACACATGTCTGTCAAGCAAAGGCTTTGGCAAATATTTTTTGTTCACTTGTTTTTGTGATTTTCAGAAATAAATGACAAAAATCGAATTTCTGTTTTTGAAATTTTCTAGTATATTGTATATTTTTCACTCATACTTCCTTTATAAACACATTACATGCATGCTTATGTTAGCTTAGGGTCTCCTGAATCCATAGATACCAAACACACAGTGTTCAATCTCCATTAGCCTACATGTAGTTTATAAGCGCAAATGTAAAAATAGAGAAAACGGACCAAAAAGGGTTAAGGAACACCATGTAACTTAAAGACATGCTTACCTCATTGATTTTGCTATATTTTCCTATTTATAATCTGAAATGTTATTTATATCAAATCTCTCACCATCTGCCTGGAAAATCATTAGATTATGACTGCAGTGCTGGAATCGCCATCTGACGTTAATCCTGTTGGATTAGAGCTGGAAGTGAAGGGGATCAAAGGGCAGATATACGGGATGAGTGTCCGTGTGGGAAAGGGCTCGCCCCCCCCAGCAGGAAAACCCCAGATAAACAGTGATATTGCTTTGTGCGCTATTGTGCGTTAGAGCTTAATGACGTTGTCGTGTTTGATCCCATTGGCCGATCCGGAGCGGGATTTAAAGGGCAGAGTTGTGCAAAATAGTTTTTTTCGTGTTAGTTGTTTTGAACAATAAGATTTAGTAGATTTAGTTTAGTTCGGCTGACTGGAGGAAGGCCAAGTGAGAATGATTGCTGGAGAAATGCTGAAGATTTGGATTAAGTGATTCGTGGACGTCGTCCTTCGATGAACTTGGATGAAACTTTCCTACATAACTGTGCTAGATTCATATCTCTCTCAAAACTGTGCTATTTCTTCTCACATAATGCACTAATTAAGTATTTAATATCCATTAATGTCGAATCCTTTCAAATCAGGGTTTGTTTTGAGATGCAGGCCATCTGTGCATTATCCCTCATGTATTCTCAATGTTTTTAATAGGTGAAGCTCTCCAGCCTAAATCTGGATGATCACGCCCGAAAGAAGATGATCAAACTGAGCGATGAGCGCTACTGTAAAGACATCAGACACGCTCACTCATAACCGCAGACAGGTCGGTGATGTGGAAATATATTTGTGTTGTGTATTTTCCTCATTTCTTAATCACAGATTATCTTTAAAATGCATCTTCTTCATGCATGTTTTCAGTTGCCCGCTGCGAGCGCAGAATTACGATTACGCCATGTACCTCCTTCACCGTGCTTTACCACGAGTCCTGGGTGAGTCTGCAGTCCTCCACACTTGCTCACTTGCATCTGTGCTTTAGTAGCTGTCGTGTTCCAGTCTGTTTGGTCATATCCTGTCAGAATTTTTCAAAACAAGTGTACAGGTTAAACTTGAAAAGTTTAAATATGGTGCAAAAGTTTGTTTATTTCAGTAATTCAACTTAAAAGGTGAAACTAATACATTATATAGACTCATTACATGCTAAGTGAGATATTTCAATATTTTTAAGTAAATTAATTTTTGCACGATATTCTAATTTTTCCTGTTTCACCCGTATGTGAACCTCTTAAAAACTGTGGAGAAATACCTAGTTCATATTTCAAAGGAAAATTTAAAGAAAATTAAAGCCTATTATTAACACGATCAGTTGAAGTGAAATATGGCTCTGGCATTTCTTTATGTGATTCATCTTTATATCTGAACTGTATAAATATCAATATCGTTTTTTTTTTTTTAAGATTGTTATCATTGGTCATCATTGACATAATTTGCTGGTGTTCAAAGTTATGTTTGGAATGGTAAAAGATAAATGATGAACTGTGCCTTTAAGCATGAGCTGTTATAATAATGATGCACTAATCACTACTGATCATTATGGCTTTTGTATCAGTACATTGATTGGTTTCCAGTTCGCATTCAACACATGAATATTTCACATCTCTATTGTGCCACGTCTATTATGAAAGTTTCAGTGGGGGCCAGGGGTGGTTTTCCATGACCGAGGCCCCCTAAAGAGCCCACATGAAGCGATAGGATGGGGAGGGGGGGATGTTTTTGATTGGCTAGAAATTTCCAAAATGTAGGGTGGCATATATTTGAAATATTTTTGGCAGAAATAATAATATACATGTATATAAATAATATTCATGTATGTATATATATATATATATATATATATATATATATATATATATATATATATATATATATATATTATTATTTATATTTTTTATTATATTTATTTATATTTTTATTTTTTATTATTATTAATTTATTTTTTCAAATAAATGCTTCCCTACATGCATGCATATATACACACACATCATATATATTTATATTAAAAAAATCGTATATATTTTTTTATGTATGTAAGGAAGCAAACATTTGATATATATATATATATATATATATATATATATATATATACACACACACACACACACATATATATACATACTGTATAATATTTTATAGATATATAATTATACAGTATGCATGTATGTGTATATGTAATATATACATATATGCACACACACATTTGACATTTCTAAATACATTTTGGGAACATTTTTGAACAATATAAATATATTTAATATATTAAATTGCCAAAGATGAGGAAATATGAGTAACAAACTGATTTTTGTATATTAGCAGTCTATTTTTGGCCTTTTTTATTGAAAATATGTATAATAAT
Organism: Hybognathus amarus; assembly: GCA_030378365.1. Classification (NCBI taxonomy): domain Eukaryota; kingdom Metazoa; phylum Chordata; class Actinopteri; order Cypriniformes; family Leuciscidae; genus Hybognathus; species Hybognathus amarus. Next base: position 42,277 of record JAQIUQ010007157.1, read on the forward strand.
AAAAAATATCTGAACCTGTTTTTCATTGGTTTTTGGTGTGGAAACTACAAAAAAAAAAATCATTTATTTTTATATTTTCAGTTTCAATTCTTACCTTGAGCTTAATCCAAAATAGTTGGGCCGTGTTGGAAATCGCCGCCGATACCTTCCTTCACTATTCCCTTCATTACTCCACGTATACGGTCCAGTTGAAGGAGTGAAAACGAGTGAGTGATTTCAGACACTGAGTGCACAGGAAGGGCTAGTCAGATGATTGAACTCTGTCATGGTAACTAGCATGTACAAACCTTAATTAAACAATTTAATAATCAATTAAAAAGGAATCATACCTGTATGATATTGCAAATGAATGGATGGATGATTCCATGGGAATTCATTCAGCATGACCCTCACAGTGCATTATGGGTACACTCTAGCCATCGTTTGTGTTGCATTGTGGGATTGAATGAGTGGTTTCGGACACCACTACAAATGGATGTCCGCTCAAATAGAGCCCTATTTTAAGAATATGGAGGGTGATTTCAGTATTAAAGACAAACAATTCATCTCAGCAAATGAGTGTCATGGTTATCCACCTGATTTGATGATTGACAGCTGTCTCGCCCAATGAGCAACCTCAGCTCGCTGAATAGAGGCGTCTGATTGGCTGACGGAGGTTCCATTGGAAAGCGCTGTTGGCGGCACCTCATGAGATTCTCATTACAGCTCGACGATCAATAATTCACATCTGCGTGTGTAAGAACCGTCTTCCGCTTACACCGATACTCACCATCAAAGCGGTTTAATCGACGGCAGATGTAATGTGACTGTTTCCTTTGTGAATTAAGTGAGACTTGGAAAAAGCGATTAGCAACCTTTGAGTATCGCATGATTCACCTCATTAGCACAACAGAGGATGAATTAGCAGGCGCTTTTTTGATAAAACACAGATTAAGGACAAGAACGGTGTAATTTATACACTTGAACTTCTCAGAGTCGGCAAACCGAAGGCTTCTTGCGCAGATGATCTTCTCGCTGGCTGACGACGCTCCTCGAGGAGTAAAGAACGTGACCTTTGAGATGCACACAAGGTCAACAACAAATGTGCAACAAGTGTGCATTTTCCCATCATGCTCTTCTCACTAGAGACTCGCTGGCCTTGGTATTGTGTAACTATGTTCTTAGATTCACGAAGGCTGGCTGAGAGCCACGGTTGAGCTTTGTTTGCCATCCTGGTTGGGAAGTGTAACGGTGTCCGCTGGCCTTTCGCTGAGCACAATGGCTAGCACAGTAGCGGCTCAGATTAGGCAAGACGGGGTAGAGTGACGCGGGGAGGGGACGATACGACACAAAGACGGCCGTTGTTTCAGACCATCGGGGTGATTGTATCTCCAAGACCTGATTTAGCTGCCAATACGGCTACGGGATCATCCACTCAAACTGTGTTCACACTGAGTTGTGGAACAAATGTGGCATGGACGTATTTTTAAGAGGTTAAATATAAACCCTTTTTCCAATTCATTTAGTTTTTAATGCATCGTAAAGCCACAAAATGGGATTCGCGAGCCATTTTACTTTTGCAGTGTAAATGTAGGATGGCGTTTTAATAATGCAAATGAGCTTAATGAAATATATTTCTCAGATTGAAGATATGTTTCATTGAAACTTAATAAAATAAATGATAAATTGTGCAAATAATTAAGTTTGTTTCCAGTCGTAAAAATATTTATGGGTAAATATAGGAAATATAAGTTTTATGTAAATGTACTTTAAAAGATATGTTTTTAGCCTGAAATGTGCCAAATATATGTAGCCAATGATTTTTAAAAATGTAAAATATTACATTTAAACCTTTAAAAGCTAAAATATATTACAAAATGTGTAAGAAAATATACTTCCATAATTAACATGTATTTTGGGAAATATATTTTGAACTATATAAATATATTTATATTGAAGCTATATAAAAAATTAAAAAAAAAACTAAATGAGGAAATAAGTTAGTTATAGAACTTATCAAAATATGTAATATATTAAAAATATATATATTATTTCTAAATCTATTTTACTATATACACTAGGATCATGTGACACTGAAGACTGGAGTAATGATGCTGAAAATTCAGCTTTTTTTCAGAGGAATAAATTACATTTTAATATATATTAACATAAAAAAAGTCATTTTAAATTGCCATAATATTTCACAATATTACTGTGTTTTTTGTGTATTTTTTATAAAAAAATTGCAGCCTTGGTGAGCAGAAGAGACTTCTTTTAAAAACATAAAAAATCTTACCGACCCTAAACTTTTAACCGGTAGTGTATATCTGTATGTTTTTTATACATTTATAAAAGATTAATGGTTTTGTATTACATATATTATAATTTGTTATAATTATACACAAACACACACACACACACATATATATATATATATAGTGTGTGTGTGTGTAGTGTATGTATTAAAAAATGATCAGGATTTGATTGGATTGAACTCTAAAACAGAAGTCGTGTCAGGGGTGAAGTTAAAATGATCTCTATTGTGATTTTGACACTTGATTTTGGTGTTTCTTTAACTAAAGACCTGAGCCGATGTTTGTTTCAGCGTGCAGCAGAGCGGTTAAACGATCAGCTTAGCTTACACACAGCGAGCGTCTCCATGTCTTCAGTCGGCCCTCAATTATACTCCCATTCTCCCCTGTGAAAGGCCAATCTCATCAATTAGTCGCAATGCATTTGATTTGCCTCTTCAGCTAAATTGAATCATTGGGGTCAACAGGTCTAATCAAATCCTCGAGATCTGGCCGAACCACCTTCATCTCTATAGAAACCACCTAATCCATCAGTCCCTCCCTAAGTAGTGCCCTGCGGCGGGTGATTGAGGGAGAGGAATGGAGAATGGTTGGAAACGGGAATGACGAGGGATTCGTATTGATAGTCATTAGTGTAGAGCACCTGCACCGGCGAGAGGTTATCTGCCCCGTGGCACGCTCAGGCCGTCACACACACAAAGACGCTTTTGTCATTGAGGATGGGAAGTATTGGGAAAATGTAGTCTCGGGCAAAGAGGAGGATTGCCGTCTTTAAAAGTTCACTGCAATCAGGCGAACGGTTAAGCGAAATGTTTTAACATGGTAATCAGAGACCCTCATTACATTTTTCCACCATCGTTTTCAAATCAGCTTGGCATTTTTATTCCTCGGCCGACGCATTTGTTTTGTTTTTTTTTCAATGCTACAATACTTTTACCTTTCCCAGTTTTTGTCATGTCAACTTTCACTTTAATAATGCATCTCATCCTGATCATTGAAATCCTGATCATTTTACTTTCTGAAGTTGATGCTGTTATATGAGTGAAAATTAAACTTCAGTTATAACATAAATATACCAATTTAACATTTTCTTTACCTTATTGACTTCAGACACTTAGCATAAGCATATGACAAAAAAAACTGAATTCTGGCCAAATTATATTAAAAAAATATGCTAAATATACTTTGCACACAGCGTGGCTTAAGGATGTGTATTTTAAAAATTTTAAATAAAGTTTAAGCCCTCAAATGCTAAAATATATTTCTAAATGTGCAAGAAAAACAACAGTGTAAAAAGTACTAAATATATAAAATGTATATATACAAAATGTATGTTATGTCAAATGTAATTGAATTATATATGCGTTTTATTATATAAATATTATATCTAAATTCAGTTTTATCTATTCATCTATACATTTTTGGCCATTTTTGTATATTTTATATATATATATATATATATATATATATATATATATATATCATATTTTTAAATACTAATAAATATTAAAATATAAATATAAAATATAATTATATACTATTAATATATAATAATGTTAAAATATAAATATTAATGTAATTAATATTTTTTATATTTTATAATTAATATTGTTAAAATATTTTTTATATTTTAAATATTTCTCACCAAAAAAATCTGTAAACTTTAAAAATCTTTTTTATTTTTTGATTTGTTTGTTTTATTTATTTGGGGAGTGGGGACAAATTGACTACCAACAATCATAATAGCTTATTTTTTCACTATTTTACATGTAAAAGTGTTCACCAAACATTTCCCATCTTTTATCCTCCTCCCAATCAGTCAAACATCAGTCAAATCATTCATCTCTTAAAACTGTTTTTGTCCCGTCACTGTGTCTTACAGAAAACCGAGGCATGGGAGCAGGAAAAGACGGCGCAGATATGGAGGAGTACGATTGGGAAAACAGTCCATCCCAAAAGAACGTTCTGGAAACTCTTGTGCGAATGCGAGGGCTTGGAGCGAGGGATGAGGTGGAGGGGGGAAGCAGAGAGGAGCTGCTGGGACAGACCACCGTACAGGAGTACAGAGACGCCATAGTGGAGCTGAAGAACGAGGGAGAGACGGAGGAAAATCTACACAAGTATAAAGAGGCTGTGAAGAAGCTCCTCAATATCTGAGGAACAAGAGCTCCATTATTGTGTACAATTTCATATTAACAATGTGTTGACAAAAATCAGTAAAGTGACTTTTTTTCAACAGTGATTATTGTTTTCAAATTATATGCAAAATTCTGTGATATTCATGAAAAATAAATTAATACATGACTGCAAAATGCTTTTTAACCAATTTCTGCTTTTGTGTTTTAAATTTATTTTGCTTCTTCCATGAAACACACAGAGTCAGAGTATCCAAGCTTCTAATTCTGCATTTACTTGCTATCGTAAAATACGAGTGTCCTAGTTAAAAATTGGACAAGAACATATTCAAGTCATATTTACTAGGGATGCACGATATATATCGGCCACATTATCGGTATCGGGACGATAAATGATCATTTTTAATGTTATCGTTATCGGCCCAGCAAGAACATTTAGCCGATAAATAATGTATTACTTCCTTCAGTTGAGGCACTTTAAATGTGCACTGTTCAACATTATGCTTTTAAATTGCTTGAAATATGATTGAAATCACTTTAAAAAAGGAAAATCCAGTTAAAGTGCAAAATGTACAGCGCAAGTCATATCGGCTACACAACATTAAAATAAGAACATCATAATTGTGTTTGTATCTTGACTTTTAATGAGGAGACTTTTTTATAATCAGGCTCTCATAAATTGTCTAAAAATTTGGATTTAGATTTATCGGCCAATATATCGGTTATCGGCTTTCAAATATTAAGAATTATCGGATTATCGGCCAAAATTGTCATATCGGTGCGTCCCTAATATTCAAAAATCATTTTGATACCCAAGTTCCGAGTTTAGTTTAACATGGCGAATAGGAGAACGATTGCTGCTGTTCTTTATTAGTTTTTAACAGCTACTTATCTTGTTGCGCAAGTATTGCATATTTACAAATATGAATAATTATTTGATGCCGTCTTTGAAAGTAATTACACTATCTAGATAGCGAGGTGAATGTTTGTGGTTGTCATTGAATGGGATCCTGAATATTATTTTGGATTCAGAATAAATCATATTTAAATCATATATGAGAATAAATCTCATATTTACGACTTCAGAAGTAGGAGTGTATGACAAAAGTAGTCCATGCAGCTACTTTTACTGTACCATTGACCCCCATTATCAGTTAATCTCTTAAAGTCCCCCTGTAGTCAGTAACTATATCCCTTCAAACGCACCTTTGATCAACAAAATGGCATAAAATAGCTTGAATGTAACTCGACACCCTTACCTCATTTAGTATACGCGGTTCTATGAATATGCAAATGAGCCCCGCCTCCTTTTCACTCCCTCAGCTCAGAGATCCACTGGTTGATCACACGTTGATCTGATTGGTTACAAGGTCGTTTGTGACGTCAAACACCAGCGATTTCTGTGTTTTTGAGACTGTCTTTGGTTCACTACAAAAAATACTAAAGCACATTAAAAACACCACATAGACATATAAACGACATTAATAACTAGATTTTCCCCACAGGGGGACTTTTAATTTATCGGATACGGGACAAAACTTGCCCTATTCCTTACATTTCACATGAGCAACATCATTAAAAATAAAAGAGCACGTCAAATTTGAGATACATAGAGTCATTCTGCCTTTTTTATTTTATGAAGAAAGAAAATAAAGCAAGGTTGGAATGAGAACATGAATTTTTTTCCCACTATTGATTGAAATAACAGACAGTATGTTTAGTTAGTATAAACTGGGCCAGTTCACCTCTTATCTCGAAACAATTACCCCTAGAACATTACGAGAACTCGCTGCACTCAAAACACACCCTTGAAGGTTCAAGTGCCATTACCAGCACCCCACTGAAAGGACGCTTTGAGCCAACATCTAGTAAAAATACCCCAGTACTCCATTAGTTCCTGTTCTGAGCTGTCACTTCTGGGAAAGGAGAAACCAAACTCCTCAGCGAGAAGTTCCGGCCGGCTCCATTTGGACGCGGCGTTAGTCTTCGCATCTTAAAGCACTTAGCAAATAACTGCCTTTTGAAAACAAAACTGTCAGGTGTTCTCGACTGGACTGGTGTTCGTCGCAAAGACTGTTTCACTCATATATGAAAATGTATAATTAAAATATAAGTCATCATGCCCAAGAAAGACCATAAAATACATACACTCATGCTCAATTTTGTGGCTGAAGTCTGTTCTAAATCCTAATGTAGCCTCCGTCATTTTAACACTACAATACCTGGTTTTGCCCAAATTATAAAACAACATACATGATTTACAAAGAATGCAATTCCCAGAATGCATTGCAACAAGCTCTGTAAAAGCAAAATGAGTGTTGTTTACTTTTGCATTCATTACTTGTATTTAATTGAATAGCAAAAATGGACTGGTTACCCAAATATGGTGTCTTTAGTTTAGAATCAATTGTAAGCATACATAGGATCTAACCTGTCTCCAAGTAAGAATGTGTATATATATATATATATACAGCTATGGAAAAAATTAAGAGACCACTGCCAAATCAGCAGTTGCTCTGGATTTATTATTTATATTATAAATAATAAATCCAGAGCAACTGCTGAGTTGCGCAGTGGTCTCTTAATGTTTTCCATAGCTGTGTGTGTGTGATGTGTGTGTGTGTATATATATATATATATATATATATATATATAACAGAGGCTACATTAGGTTTTGGAACAGATTTCAGCCACAATTTTAGCATGAATGTGTGTATTTTATAGATGTCTAACTGTCTTTCTTAGGCATGATGACTTATATTTTAATTATACATTTTCATATACGAGATATATATATATATATATATATATATATATATATACACACACATACACACACTACCGGTCAAAAGTTTAAGATCGGCAAGATTTATGTTTTAAAAGAAGTCTCTTCTGCTCACAAAGGTGTGTGTGTGTATATATATATTATAAACACATTAGCAGCATCTACAAAACAAGGGCTGCATCTGAAATCACATACGATCCCTACTATAAAGTCCAGGCGAAAAACGGAGTGTGAAAAGTGTAGAATGTCTGAATTCACAGTATTCATAAAACGGTAACACTTTATAATAAGGTTCATTAGTTACTACATTAGTTAACATTAACAAAGAATGAACAATACTTCTTCAGCATTTGTTAATCTTTGGTAATGTTAATTTTATTTACTAATACTTTATTAAAATCTTGTTTACATTAGTTAATGCACTGTGAACTAACATGAACAACAATGAACAGCTAGATTTGTATTAATTAGTGTTAACAAAGAATAACAAATACAGTAACAAATGGTTAGTTCATGTTAGTTAATGCATGAACTAATGTTTAATAAATGAACCTTATTGTAAAGTGTTACCCATAAAACAGTAGTACCTACAGTACTACTTCTGTCTGTATCAGGTCTCATTCCTGCCTCATTCCTGTCGGTTTCAAGTTAAGTGTCTGACAACATGAACGTGAATGTAGTACATCCGGATTACATTTCTTTTTAGTGGTTGTGGGGTAATTACATATTCAAAGGAAGTACCTAGAGACTATGCAATTTCAGACGCAGCCACTAGTTACGACTGTGTTCTCCAAATCTGGGCCTGGAGGGCCACTGTACTTCAGAGTTCATCTTCAACTTGTAAACTCACCGGTTAGCTCGTTCAGGCACGTTTGATTAGCTTAACCCAAGGAACCCTGCTTTACGAGCTTTCCCTTACAATGACGTATTTAATGAGTCTCATTGATCCTCTCTTGCCCCTCAGATTTGTCCTGTACCTGCGCTTGCGTCGCGTCGGCCTCTCCAGCTTAGAGCCGCGAACACGGAACAACAGCAGCAGAACGTGACGGTAGCGCAAGTCGCTAAGGCCACAAGTACGGTATTGGCCGCCAAATGCCACACCGACGTCAAGCTTCCACCGTCCCCGACGGGTCGAGGCGCGTCACCTGTGGTGATGTTTCGGCTGATGTAACCCTTCGTGTCGTTGGGATACGGTTGACTGTCCATCATGCTGCTCGTAGGGGAAGAACTCAAACTGTTTGCGGATTTTCCCATCCGGGTGTGTGTAAAAGTTAGGGTCAGGTGTCTAGGGGTTGTCAGAGTCATCGGTGGGGATTGTAGGATTGGTGGTTATTGTGTCGCTGCTAATTGTCTGTTTTGGTTGGGATTGAATTGGTATTTTGGTATTTTGGGATGTTTGAAAGGGCTTCGTGGGCGTCCACTGTGGCGTAGTAGTCGTCCTTTGGGGATCGAGTGTAGAGTCCATTTTAAGCGGTGACGTAATTGATATAACATGCTCTGACTCGCTTTGAGCTTGTCTCGTCTCATATTGAGTGTTAATCTGAGGTTGGGTTTGTAAGGGCACGATTTGCAGAGTTCAAAGGCGTCGCGTTTGTTGAGGTTTCCGATCGTGAAGACGCAGAAGTCTTGAAAACAGTTGTAGTTTCTAGATACTCATCCGAGGTAGTCTCGGCTAAAGATTGCGTTGTGTTTTGAGAAGCCGTCTGTAGAGATGTAGTTTGTAATCCTAAAGGCTGTTGGGTTGTAAGAGCGTCATTGATTGGGATGGAGGTCAAAGTAGAGTCAAAGTAGTCGGTTGTAGAGCTTGGGTGGGCTGTGGTCGAGGGGTTTGGGATAGAAGCATCAGGTTCCTCCGTCTGAGAGGTGGTTTGTGTAATATGACGCCGTTTTGTTGATTCCCACTGTGGCGTAGTAGTCGTCTGTTGGGGGTTGAGTGACGTAGTTGATATGGTGTGTTCTGATGTGCTCTGAGTTGTTGTAGCACATCGAGGGAGGTTGTGTTGTACTTCAAGTGTAGTAGGAACAGCTCGAGTGGTTTGCTGGGGGCTTGTAGGTTTTTTTGTACTAGTGATGGAGCGGACGGGTGGATAGTTGAACTGACGCTTGTCGGAGGTCAGCGGCTCTGAAATATTGAGCCGCGATGAAGACATGTGAGGCAGAACACGCACGTTGGTGGTGAAGTGCTTCCCGAACACCAACAGGTCCGGATCCACACCTGACAACCAGACATCGCAATCAGAGAGTTTCCATGTCTAAATGCATGTAGTTTAACCCTTAACTGTCACCCCCCTTTTGAAATGGAATTTAAAATGCTCTATTCACACTGAGATGTTTGTTGGAATTCAAGAATGCTTTGGAATATACCCAAGTTTGGTCTTGTTTTAAAGAAAACACTCCGCAGATTATTGCTGAAGTGAAAACACTTCAAAAAATGAAAGTATGAAAAAGTTATGGAAGTTTAAATTCGCAGTAAATCAAATATACTGCACTATATTTTTTATTTTATATAAATAAATATTTTACAAAATATTACTCTAAAATTACTATAAAATCAAAGCCATAAATCTAACCAAGTTATGTTCCAAATTTGAAGTTGATATCACAAACATTGAAGTTCCCATGAGATTTTGTTTAGGCGTAGTACCAAAAATAGCCACCGGGTGCCATTAAATTCCATTGAATTTAGTTGTATACATTCTGCCTTAACAAATTAATGCATTTCTGTCCAAATATCAATTTTGTCACAAAATTTGGAACCTTGAGACTCAGCCCTTTCTGACAATATGTGTTTTGTCAAGATTAGAAAAGGTTTTGATCATAAATTATATATACTACTATATACTATTATATCATAAACTACTAAAATATGTGATATAATAAAAAGGCGATAATAAAAATATTATTATTTTTATAGGATAATATATATATATATATATATATAGTAATTTTTAGAGGATAATGTTGTACTATAATTTTTTATTTTTTATTAGAAAATACTAGATTATATGTTTTATTATGAACTTTTAGCATAGAAAACAGAAGTTTCAATGATTAAAAGTGGGTGCATCAACTTTTTGTGATAAAGGTCAGACCTCCTGTTATAATGCAGATTTTGTTGAGGTGCACTCTTGTCATAAATTCAACAACTTACATGATTTGTAACACAAAACAGGGGTAGAATATGTATTTAGAAGTCTTAGATCTTTCAACAATAGATAATTTGTCATAATTAGATTAAAAGAACAGGAAAGATCATCATGGTTTTACATTTCCTCAAACCAAAGTAGAGTTTGGTGTGCCGTTTCTCACCTTTAGTGACATTATAGAGGATGACATTTCCTCTGCGGTGAGGAATGCAGCTCTCAGCGGTCGGACATTGCAGATGAAAGCAGTTCACACTGTCCTGAGTGGTGTTGAAATGAAACACAGCCAGGTTGCAGGAGACTGTGCAATTCATAAATTAATTTACAAAAGTCATTTAAGAAGGTCTTTAGGGTGGTTGAAGATTCTGAATTATACTAAAAATATTGATTTATGCATTTCCATTATATAGTGAAACGACATTCTTTAATAAATGATTACATTTTTAAATTTTAATTCTAAATGATAAAAGGTAATTATAATATAAACATATATTTTGAATCAGTCATTTAGTTAAAAACAACAAATATTCCATAATAATATATGATATTACTGTATGGTATATAAATATACATTTTTTACTTATTATGATTACTATATATATATATATATATATATATATATATATATATATATATATATATATATATATATATATATATATATATATATATATATATATATATATATATATATATATATATATATATATGCTTTTATCTACAGCTTTATATACAAATCTAGTTTATACTTTTAACTTGGCATTGAGTACATTGGAAATTCAATGTCAAATTGCTTGTGATGTTTCATAATTTTTTACGTTGAAAAGCAACTATGTTAATTAGACAAGTATTAGACTATCTGTATTATTTTACGTGCATTGTCATACAATGTCATTGCAATGGCATTTGTGAGGTTTTAAAAGCTAAAACAATATATAATATTCAAAATTAAGATTACACTTAAAACATCTGAATGTAATTGCAAATGCTGTATGATCTCTTTGCATTCAGCGTCGTGATTTTTCTCTTCCGATCGGTGATTTTAGTGGATGTATGAAGTCAGTTCACACATGTGATCTAGCAGAGGATCCACACGTGTAGATCAACATGTTCCTCTGACTACAAACACGTGTTTTCATGTCTACCACCATCATTAAATCAATCAAACTTTTTTGTGAAACGCTTTACTGTCTTTCTTTCAAGTAAATGACACTTCCTTTAATGTTTTGTTCCCTGATGCAATGACATTCAGACGCTTTTAAGTGTCTTTGGGCTACTTTAGTCCTTTAGTTAAAGCATAAACTCACAGTTTGGTGTAAGACAGCAGGCTCTGCTGCACTTGAGCGCTGACTCGTCCTGATAAACCCTCAGGATATGAGCTCCTCTGCGCTGAGATTCCTCTATGTCCACATACAGTCCTGGATATCTGCGGATCCAGCAGCTCTTATAGTAAGATGTCGGAGAGCAGCTGGAGTCCGAGGAGCAGATCAAACCCAGAATCCACAGCAAACTCCACGGCACGGTCATTGCGCGCTTCATTCGGCTGGTCTGCGAGGCTGGAGCTCAAGTCATGTTGTTTTGAAGTGTGTTTCTGGCGCAGGTGAGCGGAACCTGCGCAGAGTGAAACAGGTGTGATGATGATGATGATGATGGTGATGAACGCGCGTGAAGCGAGCGAGATCGCGCCAGAGTTTAGAGCTCACCCCTTGCTGTAGCCTATTTTGATCTGTCAAAACAATCACGATATAACGAATAACTGCAATTGCTAGCCTATGCAAATTCTATATATTTTTTGTAGCCTATATAAACAATAATACAGTTCTATAAAATGCAGCTTGTTTGGCTTGTGTCTGACCCCTCAAAGGAAGTCAAACCCAAATTGAATTGTGTAAATATAAGAAATACATACATTTTACAAAGTTTCTATAATTTTCATCAATCTATTTTTGTTGGCTTAAACAGGACGCAAACGCTCTTTCAGTAACATTAATAGTAGGTTTGTTATGTTTTATGTTATAATAATGTTATAGATATAGACATAGGTCCAGATAACATTAAAAAAGTAACATTCCCATAATTCCCAAAATTATAAAATGAAATGTTCACTTAACGTTTGCATAAGCAAGAAAAAAGTTTTAAATGTACAGAGAATACATTTTTATTATTATTAATGGCCTACATTGATCAAAGGTATTATGATCAAAATATCATAAAATAATTATAATAATAATTTAAAAGTCACTTTTTATTATTTTGTTATTTTATTATTTTAGAATTATATGACACGTGATTTTACATTGCTTTAACTCATCATAAGTTAAGCAATTCTTTCCTTTTTTATTATAAAGATTCAACTCATTTTTTAATTTGTCCTAATCTTAGTGTCATTTAAAATAACTTAAATATTCAGGTTGATTGTACCTACAAATTTAAGGCAGCAATTTTTGTGTGTTGTTGAAGATATAATGTTGATTCAACAGACAGATTTTGTAATAAAAAATAATAATAAAAGAAAATGGATTAAAAGAAAACTTTTTTAGACATTTAGCAAAGTTAAGAACAAGATTTCAGGCATATTTGTATTCTTGTCAGCTGGGATCCGTCCGATGCCAGCTTGCCCTGTGGAACACCATTGGCTCTTTGTTCCTCGATGAGAAGTGCTTGATTCTGATTCCTTCTGGAGAAATCAGAGAGGATTATTCTAACTGTGCAGGCCCGGATTTCCAATCACAGAAGCTGATACTATTTTCCCCGTTTGTGACTCATTTCCACTGTTTGTGTAGCCACGGGTTTGCCAAAAGACACTTGGATCGGGTTGCCGAGTGGCTTTCACACTCCATTTTCCAAAATCCAGCAGATCTATGAACACTGGCTGGAGAAACAGCTCTCAGCGCCAAGGTGAAGTTGTTGCTCTGGGATCAGCCTTGAGTTTGTCAGGTCAGGCACTGAGAGCACACAATACAACACAGTTCGACATGCACCAAGACAATCAGTGTACAAACAGAGAGAACAAATTAGGAATGCCAATACTTTTATTCTTACATTTATTTTTGGCATTGATTCTTCGTGGTTTAGGCTAGAATGCAGTTAAGATCATTTTGTAAATAAAGCAACATCATTATCATTAAGAGTCAAAATGCTAATATTTTTCACAGCATCAGTACAATATATGGATTATTAATAGTATTATATTTTATAAACTGTGGTGAACTACAACATGTAGGAGTGACTGGCCGCTAGATGGCGCCAGATCCTCTTTAAACTCAAGTTCCACGCTGATTGGCTGACGGTTCCAAAACATGAGCTGTGACGTCAAAGGACAAACTTTGGAAAGTGTATTGGAACATCTATTAATGATATTCTGCATTATGTAACCATAGCTTTTTGAAGACTTCATGTTAGGACACCATGAATCTTATTATTAAGAATCTCTTATTAATATATCTTATTTTTAAGAATTCAGGAAGTATTTCATCACTGTTGTGTCTTCATTAAATAAGAAAACAAGTAGAACGTCTTTGATTTGCAATGCCTTTAATTAGTCTAATTCATTTCTTACCCTCATGTTCTTTGTATTTCTCATTTATCTTTTTCTGTCATTAGCAAATTATTGTCAACTATTTTTTCTCTGTATTCTGTTGACAATGGGTGCATTGTTGTTAAATTTTGTGTATTCTATTTAAAAAAAATGTTTAAGAGCCTGCAGAAAAGAATCGGTTACAGGCAAAATATATGTATAAGTAGACTAAATTATGAACAATTTGTTGCTTGATCAAAAACTAAAAATGTTGACCTTCAGGGCTAAGGGGCGTTTATACAACACCATTTTCGTTGTTATCGTCTTTGTGTAAAATACATAAAGGCGAATTTGTGAACACATTGACGTCATGAATACATGTTCAGTCTATAGGTGGACTTACAACTGCCCCTGTCTCACACGGTGTTCCCCAGGGTTCGGTTCTTGGACCTTTTCTCTTCATCATTTACATGCCATCCATCATAGCTTTAACTTCCATTGCTATGCAAATGACACCAAACTTGACACCCATTCTCAACGCACTATAGCTCCTTTCCCCACCAACTCATTCATATGTCTGTATTGTCTCTGTATTGTATCAATGTCTGTATTGTCTCTTTGCCTGCTGTCGTGTTTACTTTTTATATTATAAAGCGACCTTGAGTTTGCAGAAAAGCGCTATATAGAATAAAAAAATGAGTGTTGTTTTTTGTGTATCTGTGTGAATGGGATCATTTTGACAACGTTGAAGTCTGTACGCAAAACTTTTCAAAAAACGTTTTATCTTTTTATGCAAATGTACCATTTCTTAATAGAACTTCAACTAGAACTGCCCTATTCACTTCCTACTGGTCTGACCATCTGAATTACATCTCTATCCGCCAGACAAAGTCCATTTCTGCCTCTGTTGCACACGGTGTTCCCCAGGGTTCGGTTATTGGACCTTTTCTTTTCATCATCTACATGCTGTCATTAGGCAACAAAATCCGTCATGGCATTATCTTCCATTGCTAACCCAACTTTACATCCATTCTCAACGCAATACTCCTCTCCCCTTATCACGGATTCGAAGTGAACGAGGATCTTTTTGACAGCGTAGTCGTCTTTACGCATAACTTTTCAAAAACTTCGAAAAACCGTTGTCATGTAAACAAACCCTTTTTCTTAATTGAACAATACGTTTAAACAAAATTATGAGCACCAGAACAATAGAAATAACTTCAATTTTAACGGATAACACACGCTCTTTATTCCAATTATCAAACTGTTATCTGACACATTTGTGTTTAAGGTAACCGAACTGAAATAGAATAAGCAGTTAAATTTTTGTTTTTACAAGCCCTTGTAGAGAAA
>JAQIUQ010007157.1:62500-173020 GCA_030378365.1 Hybognathus amarus
CGGTGCCCAGAGACGCCCAAGTCATGACCTGTACTTACAGCAGGCCTAGCGATGCGGGTGTTGTTTCTTATAGCCAGGTTCTTAATAGACTTAATATATCTAATGTTGGTTCATGGCCACCTGTACGCGCAGCCGGAGACCTGAAGGCCCGCGGGCTCTGAGAAAGGTTTCAGACGCTCTTTAATGAACAATTTAAGTGTTGTTGTGTGTCCTGATGCCAACATATCTGTAGTTGAGAGCAATACCAGTGAAACGGCACGATTCTCGAATCCTCAGTAAAACTACTACATTTACTGTGCTGCAATTAAATAAAAAGTGTATGTGTGTATACTGTATATATGTATAAAAATAATATATAATATAAACAATTGTATATAATTATGGTATAAATTATAAAAAGTTTAGAGATCGGTAAGATTTTTTATGTTTTTAAAAGAAGTCTCTTCTGCTCACCAAGGCTGCAATTTTTTATAAAAAATACACAAAAACACAGTAATATTGTGAAATATTATGACAATTTAAAATGACATTTTTTATGTTAATATATATTAAAATGTAATTTATTCCTCCTGAAAAAGCTGAATTTTCAGCATCATTACTCCCAGTCTTCAGTGTCACATGATCCTTCACAAATCACTCTACACTATGATGATTTTATGCTTCAGAAAACATTCGGATTCTAATTAAATAAATGCTGTTCTTTGAACTTTCTATTCATCAGAAGAATCCTGAAATAAAAATGTAAAAAACTGTTTTCAACATGGATAATAATCATACATGTTTTTGGAGCATAAAATCAGTATTAGAGTGATTTGTGAAGGATCATGTGACACTGACGACTGGAGTAATGATGCTGAAAATTCAGCTTTTTTCAAAGGAATAAATTACATTTTAATATATATTAACATAAAAAAGTCATTTTAAATTGTCATAATATTTCACAATATTACTGTGTTTTTTGTGTATTTTTTATAAAAAAATTGCAGCCTTGGTGAGCAGAAGAGACTTCTTTTAAAAACATAAAAAATCTTACCGATCTTAAACTTTTGAACCGGTAGTGTATATATATATGTATACACCTTTTAATGTCATTGTATGTATTATTTTATTTAATTTGTATATGTGCGTGTGTTCCATTAAATTTTTTTTATTACTTTATTAATAAGTGATTGTTCAATTGCATGTTATATGTATTAGAATAATTTTATAATATATTATAACACATACAAACAATTTATATATATAAGATTATATTACATTTAAAATTATATATACACACATTTTATATAATTAAAAAACATAATATTTTATGTGCTATTTAACACACACTTTGAAAAAATTAAATATTGACAAATTAAACTGAAACAATGACACTGAGGAAACTCAGTTAACTAAACGTTTGTTAATTCCTGGACCCTTTGGTAGTTGGTTTCATGGTTACTCATTTGTTAATTGATGATGTTCACTTGAGTCTGGTTGGGTTGCTCGTTTAGTCATGTGTTTAAGCCCTCAGTTTGGTTCTTCTTGTGATGTATTGTATTTATCAAGTGTGCCGCACACATCCTGAAGAGTGAAGCCAAAGCCCTTCGATCACCCCTGGTGGCTGGCTGCAGTACAGCTCATAAACCCCGCCCTCTCCATGCCATCCAATGGGATGCAAGCCAAACTAAAAAATTTAATTACACTTTAAATAGTATTTTTCAAAATTTTAGCTAGTTCTCATCACACAAATGAACGCTCAAGTGTTCGTTTCCCCAGTGTGTTGTTTTTAGTTATTGATCTGATGCTATAAAAACAGAGTGTAACATCATGATTGAACGACGTAATCCCCAGTGACCGTTACTGGGACAATTTGGCTTCATTTTTCTACAGGATAACACCCAAAAAACAAACAACGAGTATAGACAGACCCACTGTAATCTCACTGACACAAAATGGCAAGGATCAAGCTCTTGAACAATACTTAAGTGTCTCTATGGAGGCGGGCGCTCTATAAATATCTGCATGCGTGTGGTTTTGGGAGTGGGACAGACACGCGAGAGACAGGTGCTCAAGCTCAGATTTCTCGAATGAAAGAGCGGACGCTGTCACTCTTCATCCCTCACTCCCGTCCTCTGAACCCTTCCTCCAGTCCAGCTATAGAGATTTATAACTGCCAATAAACTTCATTTGGTGTTCATACTCATTTAAAACTTGTAATGTCTTATTTAAGACATAAGATACAAGAGACCATGTGAATACTGTTAACTATGGTAATCAACTACAGTTACAAGCCTCTGTGATGGATTAGTGGTCAATTTAGGCTAATTTTGTTAAGTTACACATTTGTGTTGCTTCCAAATCCAAATGTTTTTTTTTTTGCATATTTTGTGGGGGTTTTTTGCATATTGTAATTTTGTGCATAAACTTGATGTTCAAACGTAAATTTGGATTTGGAATATAAATATCTACGCAACTATAATATATATATATATATATATATATATATATATATATATATATATATATATATATATATATATATATATATTAGAATACATATTTATTTTATAATTAATTTATAAAAATACTAATTATTATATAAATATTTTTTACATATTTTATTTTAGAATTAGTTGTAAATATATGTATATTATTTGTATTAATGAATATTTTTTATAAATTCTAAAATAACATGTATGTAAATGTTTATATTTTTATTTTTTATTTTTATATATATATTAGGGCTGTGGAAAAGTTAATTGCAATTAATCGCATCCAAAATAAAAGTCTGTGCTTACATAATATATTTGTGTGTGCTGTATATAATTATTTTGTATATATAAATACCTATGCATGCATGTATATATTTAAGAATTATTTGCGCTGTAATTTTTGTATATATATATATATATATATATATATATATATATATATATATATATATATAAATACATAATCTATATTATATAAATATAAATATTTTATATATGAATAACACATTTTCTTAAATATATACATGCATGTGTATTTATATATACAAAATAATTAGCCTATATACAGCACACACAAATATATTATGTAAACACAGACTTTTATTTTGGATGCGATTAATCACAATTAATTTTTGCACAGCCCTAATATATATATATATATATATATATATATATATATATATATATATATATATATATATATATATATATATATATAAAATATATTACTTTTTTTTTCTATAAATTAATTTTGAAATAAAACATTTACGTAAGAATTTTAGCTGTTGTTTACATATTACATATATTATATTTTTCATATTACACATCAACAATCTCCCTCTTTCTAAATTCCTAAATATTTTTATATATGAAATATCCAATAAGTGTAATTTTAGGAAATAAAAGGCGAAACCTCACACCGCACAGACAACAGGAGTACCCGGCTAACCTCGGCCCGGACCCTGAACCCGGAGGCGGATGGATGGTTTGGGACGGAGTCTGAGGCTCTTACCCAGAACTTGACGAGGAAGAAGGCGTTGGGCGGCCCCTTCTCAAAACAGCTCCTTCAGCCCGCCTTTCTTCTCTGGGAATTTGTCGTAATCTGCCGTATATCCACGGCCTCGAGGTACGGGTCGCTGTACGTGGGGTTGGACTGCCCGATGTGAACAAACAGGTGTTTGTTGACCTGTAAAGCACAAATCTACATCAGTACAGGCATTTTACCATTAGTATTAATACTGTGAAGCATGCAAAGAAGCTCAACCAGTAACAATGAACACGTCTGACATTCCTTCAGTATAAGTGCTTGATGCATATTTATATAACTCTGGTTGTTTTGCATAACTATAATGAAAATGTCCCAGCAGTGATTTTACAAGTACATTATATCATTGTGTGAAGAAGAAAAGAGGTTTTGGAAATGTGTGAAAGAAATAAGATCCTTGATGTTGTTTCAACCCAAATGTGGGTCAAATATGGACAAACCCAAATGTTGGGTTAAAAATGTCATTTAAAATTTTAACCCAACTTCAGCTTTCACTTTCAGTTGTAATTTTTTGTAATTACATTTTTAACCCAACATGTATGTGTATGTGTTTAGTTAAAATGTAATATATTTTTAAATTATTATTAAAATGTTGTGCCCTCTCACAGTCTCTGGATCCTGCGGTTGCTCGAGGAAAGCGGAGAACTCCAGCATGCGCAGTTTGGATCCGCGATACAGCGACCCTGCCAGGGCGGAGCATTGGAGGACATCGACAAACCCGTCGCGCTTTCATAACCTGAGAGAGAAGAGCCATCAGCACGCTTATAGATCATCATATTCGTCATAATTCACTCCAGTGGGACTGACCTGTTATCGGCGGAGGCCCGGTGGATTGCATGATAAAGTTCTGTTGGGAAAACGGCTTGATACTGTTCGGAAGAGACAATCAAATATCAGCTTTTATGGTGTTTCTTGGTTATGAAAAAAAATGGAAAAATTGCTTGTTAATCCAATAATCAAAAATATAATATATTTAAAGCATAATTATGATTGTGAATATGTTACATAATAAAATCCATTTCTTGTACTGAATATATATTTTTAGCATATAAATTATATAAATATTATATATAATATAAATAAATACAATTTCGATATTTAATATATATTTAATTTATAATTATTATGAATAATATATAAAATCAATAATATTTAAATATAAATATAATATACATAACATTTATAATATAAATAAAGTTATATATAATAAAATCAATTTATTTTATTAAATATATATATATATGCTTTAAATAATAAATATACATATATAATATTATATTAAAGAAATATATATATATATATATATATATATATATATATATATTAGATTATATTATATTAATAATATTATAATATAAATAACATAAGTTATTCTAAAAGATCAAATTAAAAAATATTTTAAAATATTTTACAATTCTATAAAAATTGTATATACATTTTATACAACATATATACACATAAATAGTAGTGGTTTAAGTAATGACAAACACTTTTTATCAAATCAACTTTTTTAATTGTCAATTTTCTGAGACTGCAGGACATATGTTTAACCTGCCCAGTGGGCAACACTTCTCTTAAAGATACACACACACACACACACACACAACACAACACTTACTCTTCAGGACCGGCCGTCTGTCCTGCGAGCGATCCATGCCAGAACTGAGACATGAACACACACACACACATGAACGGAAGGTTAGGCTTGTTCTGGAGGAGCACGAGTGATGGAGAGTTGAGTGTGTGTGTGCCTACGTGTATGAATGGTAGTGTGTATGTATAAGAGAGTGTGTTTGAGAGTATGTGTATGTGTGTGTGTGTGTGTGTGTCTCACCCCAGCTGCTGTAGGATAGGCCGGTCGAGAGAGACACATCTTGTTCTGAAAGGCCGTGGCTGAGAGGATCTGGGCCGACGACATGCTGGTCATGCTGTGCATCGCTTTATCTTTGGCTGCCTGGTCCTTTTAGAAGACAACACATTCATTTATTTCAGTTATTTCTGCTGTATGAGAACTAAACTGAGCTGGAGATTGGCATCATTATTCACAGAACTGCCTTATGGATGAAATTTACTCATTTAATAATTGATCATCTTTACAGTGGAACTAAATCAACACGGAAACAGTCGAAATGCATTGATTTCCTGTTATCACTGAAAGTTGTGCATGTGTGTATGCGTGCATGTGTGTGTGGAAGGCTGAGGTAGCTCATGGTTTATGGCTCTGGCAGTGCTTGAGTGTTGACAGGTTGACCCCTTCTCCTAGAGGTCACATGAAGAACTGGGAGCTCCGACATTATGAAACCGGAGAACAGGCTTGGAAAAACACTGAGAGTGGAAGCACTGCATGTTTACTGAGCCCTGGGTCGGAGAATCAACTACAGTCTGAGATCTACACACACACCTGTGGCCTACACACAGAACAAGTCAACCCAAAATCCTTTCATGCAAACTAAACATCTCCAGTTTGATTTCAGTGTTTAGGAAGTTTCACTTCTGTCAGGCTAGCTTTTACAGTAATTGTGCTAACTACACTGCAAGCCTACTAAATACAAAAATATAATGAACACATTAACATTTACACAAAATACAGCCGATAAAACTAGAAATCACCCAGTCAAACATATTGAAGAACTCAAACTCAAACTTCTGAATCAAACGAGCTGATTCTTTTTCAATGGTTCATTTACATTAACCGTCCAAACAAACTGATTCACTAAAATGAATCGTTCTCCTTGAATCGGTTTCACATGAGAAAAAGAGAACATTTTAGTGAAGCGTGTTTATTATTATTGCCTCAGCTCGTAAAAATACATCTAAAATATAATATTGTTAAAAAAATTGGGACCACTGATTGCAATCAGATTCACTATAATGAATCAGTCTGTCTATTGCTTAAAAAATAAGTATACTATATATATTAAAATAAATATAGGCCTATCTAAGATATATACATATATACAGTATATATAGTGCTAAAAACAGCAAACGCAACAGACTGGAATCAGTGAACTGCTTCTTTTTAAACTCGTTCATCTGAGTGAACTGATTCACTAGAATGAATCAGTCTCTCTAATGTGATATATAGGCTATTAAAATAAATATATCAAAGATATATACATATATACAGTATATATAGTGCTAAAAACAGCAAACGCAACAGACTGGAATCAGTGAACTGCTTCTTTTTGAACTTGTTCGTCCGAGTGAACTGATTCACTAGAATTAATCAGTCTGTCTAATGCTTAAAAAATAAGTATACTATATATATTAAAATAAATATAGGCCTATCTAAGATATATACATATATACAGTATATATAGTGCTAAAAACAGCAAACGCAACAGACTGGAATCAGTGAACTGGTTCTTTTTAAACTCGTTCATCCGAGTGAACTGATTCACTAGAATGAATCAGTCTCTCTAATGTGTATATAGGCTATTAAAATAAATATATCAAAGATATATACATATATACAGCATATGTAGTGCTAAAAACAGCAAACGCAACAGACTGGAATCAGTGAACTGCTTCTTTTTAAACTTGTTCGTCCGAGTGAACTGATTCACTAGAATGAATCAGTCTGTCTAATGCTTAAAAAATAAGTATACTATATATATTAAAATAAATATAGGCCTATCTAAGATATATACATATATACAGTATATATAGTGCTAAAAACGCAACAGACTGGAATCAGTGAACTGCTTCTTTTTGAACTTGTTCGTCCGAGTGAACTGATTCACTAGAATGAATCAGTCTCTAATGTATATATGTATATATATATATAGGCTATTAAAATAAATATATCTAAGATATATACATATTTTAGATATATTTCTTCGATCCTTCACTTTACTGAGTGACTCCTCAACATTTGTCGTGTTGATTTTGATATAGCGAAACGCACAGAGGTCACAGTCGTCCACGGCCGGCTCAAGCAACTGCTGTGTCCTTGAAGCATGACCGGCCCATGCATTCCTGAAATATGGGCATGTGTGTGTGTGTGTGTGTCCGTCACAGTTCTCAGTTACAGAAACGCATTTAAAAGGGCTGTCAGTGTTAGCCGTGTGACCAGTATACCAGTATACCCTCGGAACAGCTGAGCCAAAATGGCCGCCGGCCAACGGCTGAACTATGTCATATGATGAAAGACAAGAGCGCGCAAGGAGAAGACTCCACATTACCGAGGTCACACGTTTTCTGAAAAATTAGTGATGTGATGAAATGGATTTATAGCGTAGATATATATCGTCTGCAATTAGACTTGCGCCTGGGCTATATTCACTCGGAGATGAATGAAATCGCCCTCTCCTCACATCATTAACAGATGCTTCGGCTGTAAAGCGATAATGGTGTTAATTTGCAAACAGGTGATCAGCATTAGACTTCATTACCTTGAGTTTCACCTGAATTTCCCGAGCTTTCCGTCGCGCCAACACCTGAATGTGACTTGGACACCTGCGGGAAACACAAAGGATCTTTTCATTTAAAACACTTTATTTCGACAGTCCACTTAAGACATTCTGCTGATTATAAGTAACTTTGCTACAGTAACAGTCTACTAAATACTCTAATGAGTTAGTGCATGTAAGTTGCAAAGTTTTCACCATTATGCATGCAAAAAATATGGTATAGGCCTATTTAATACTGGTTTTGGTTAGAATTTATGTTCCGGTAACAAAACTCTATTAACTCAAATGCAGTTTACAGTCTATATTCAAGTCAAGGCACATTATACAATTGAGATTTTCAAAGCAGATTCACAGTAATAAACAGGAAAATAACTGTTAATTTTGTAAACTTCAATTATGAAATGAATTAAATATCAGCTGCTTGACAGAAGACAATAGAATTATTATTCAATTTAGTTTTTTATTAAGGTTATGAATGCGTACTAGAAGCTCTGGCTGCATGCATATTATTTTATTCATTTATTTCAATTTCATTTTAATTTTTTTTTACATTGATTTCACACTATAAAAAATGCTGGGTTGTTTGAACCCAATGTTGGGTCAAATATGGACAAACCCAATTGTTGGATTAAAAAATGTAATTTATAAATTTCACCCAACAGCTGGGTTTTTCCATTTTTACCCAAAATTGGGTTAAAATAACCCAGCATTTTTTAGAGTGCATATATAATATATAATATCATTTTATTTTATTTTTCTATTGTTAACTGAGTTTTGGCATCAATGAGAAGACATGTCTGCAATGAATACAGCGACTGAATGAAATGAATGAAAAGTTGTTTGTACAAAATATGATAGTATTTTGCACCTTCATACATGTAATAAAAACATTTAAAAAAGCAAAACAGGCTTGATACACATTATTTATTAATAATTTTTCTAAAAATAATTTGTATTTGTTAAAAAAAAAATTTTTTGTAGAAAATGAACATCTTTTTGAAAACCATCGTGATTTGAACACACCTGGGGTCATAATAACAACTTCCTAAACTTGTTTGAATGCATCATAGATACATAATGAAGGTGCAGCAGGAATAGGATTTATATTCGGCAAAGCACATTTTTTTTATTAAAAATAAAATAAAATAAATAAAATAAAAATAATTAATTAAAAAAATAAATTAAAATAAATTAATAAAATAAAAAATATATTCAATTAAAAACTTAAAATAAATAAATTAATTAAAATGTAAAACATTATATTAAAATTTAAAAAAATAAATCGAATAAGAAATTCAAATGTCAAAATTGAATTCAAATGAAAATATTTAAGTAAAACAAAAAGTAATTTTTGACAAATTTTGTTTTCAAATTCGGATGGGATTAAGCACTCATGATGGTGCATGACTGATTTCTAATCCTCTAAACTAGTAAAACGCTTGTCGATTAGTGTGCAAGACGAAAGCAAATCTGTTGTTTTCTATCAGCGATTGCTTTGACCTTTATCTGTTCACATATCAGGTGTGATTCTAGTTTCTCCTCTTGTTTTTAGTGATAACTTTTCCTCTCGGGCCCCCACTCACCTCAACTCTCTCAGAGGGCTTAAGGCTCAGTGTGTGACAAGGCCTGAGTGACATCATGCGATATCGGATGCCGGCGGGAACGGCTATCGATCCCAAAACCCAGCAGTTGTTTGTGGGTCTAACGAGCAGGACTGAGAGAGGTGCTGAAAGACACACACCGATATCCGATTCGCGTGCCATAAATCACACCGCCCAAGTCCATTTCAGCATGGAGGCCCTCGGGGCCAAACATTTACACTCAGTGAAAGTCTGTTTGGGAGTTTAACAGGACAATCTCATCTCTAAATCCCGAGCCTGACATTTGCTGTACTTCCTGTTGCTGTTAATGTGTGACATGGCGGTCAAATAAAGATAATTAACCAACTTAATCCACTTAGTTTTAGTAGGAACAAGTTGGCATTTTAGAGTTGCCATTGCATATTTATATACAAATACTCTGCAAAAAAATTATAATTCGTAAATCAGGATCCAATGAAAATATTTAAACATTCTTAAAACAAAGATAAATGCACTTGAAAAGCAAAATTCGAGTCTTGTTTTTATTTGAAGTGCATTGCATTTCATTAGTGAATCAAACCTGAGAATATTTCAGAGAATATATCTTGATTTAAGTTTAATTTTCTTACCGCTTTTTTCTAGTTTTAAGCACAAATTTAGTGGTTTATAGTAGTTAAAACCGTTGCCAATGGATACGAAAATCATTCTCTGAAAGCAAGTGGTAATATTTTACACAATTTTGTGCATGAATTAAATTTAGACCTATTTACAGGAAAACAAGATCCATTAACCAAATATTGTAGGTTTCTGTACCTGTTTCCTGGTCCGTGTCTTTCCCGTTCGAAGCTTGATGTACCGAGCAATTAGCTCATTCCGTCCTGAAAAAAAGAAAGAGAAAAGGTTTACAAATGAGGAGAACAATGGAATATGTAAGTGCTATGACTCTTCCCAGTTTAGTCTGAGTTTAGTCTGGATGGATGGATGGATGGATGGATGGATGGATGGATGGATGGATGGATGGATGGATGGATGGATGGATGGACGATAGATAGATAGATGTATAGATAGATAGATAGATAGATAGATAGATATATAGAGATAGATAGATAGATAGATAGATAGATAGATAGATAGATAGATAGATAGATAGATAGATAGATAGATAGATAGATAGATAGATAGATAGATAGATAGATAGATATAGATAGATACAGAGATAGAGATAGATATATAGATATAGATATAGATATAGATAGATAGATAGATAGATAGATAGATAGATAGATAGAATAGATAGATTTATGTATCAAGTTATGGTTATTTAAAAAGTACATGTGCCATTAAAAAGTAACGTTACGAGTGAGCGAGCTGACTGTGGCAAGATGGCCGCCAGTACGGACTTCGACCTCCATTGGCCAGCAGCGCGGACGAGACATCTAGCCTTTATTATGGATATCTATGGCCACACCGCCCACCACTACATGAGCGTTCATGGATTTCTGTATCTTTGTTCTACACATTTTCATCACAGAGTTTTTCTTTGGTATACAAAGATGATCTATTTGGTCAGCACAACTTTGAAAAAGATGGAAAGGACCAATAGTTTTTGATAAACCTATTTATTTTTCTAGTGGAATTTTTTTACACAAATGTAAATTTCAGGGTGATAAGCCCTACATTTACATTGTTTTTGTAACTTGGACACTCTCAGTACAACTCAAGCTCTTAAAACTGAGTCACTGTGTCACTGTGTCATTTGCATGATATTATCCTGACTTTATAACCTGTAATTGTATTTACCCCTGGCATTGATTTATTTTCTATGTTCTTAGAAATGCATTTAAATAAAATATATATGTGTTCATCTTTTTTGAGGTGATGCTTCTGCTGACATACGGGTCACGTTGGACGGGTGTGTGTGCGTGTGTATATTCTGGACACCCGTGGTGAAGTGATGGTGGAGAGAGATACAGTGCTGGTGTGTGTGTCAATGTTTATAGATTATGCCTTTACGCCTCCCATAAATCTCAGCGCTCGTTCGTCCGACAGGACTCTCGGTTACTAGTAGGCTACTATAGTCTCTACGGAAGAGTATTGCATTCATTTGAGGAAACAAAATCTAATATGTTTTTCTGAATTAATGAGTTAATTAGTACATAGTGGTGGTGATGGCGCAGTGGATCAGACACATGCCTTTGGTGTGAGAGACCCGGGTTCAAATCCACTGAGAGACACCAATGTGTCCCTGATCAAGACACTTAACCCCTAGTTGCTCCGAGGAGGCGTGCGACCTCTGACATATAAAGCAAAAGTCGCTTTGGATAAAAGCGTCAGCTAAATGAATAAGTGTAAATATAACATTTCTCAGAATTATTAGATGAATTTTTCATGAAAAAAGTTTTCACTCTGTTTTTCTGAATTAACAAGTTAATTATCTCAGGATTATGAGATAATTTTTCAATCAATTTAATCAATTTTAATCAATTTAATCGATCATTTTTAATCAATTTTAATCAATTTAATCGATCATTTGTAATCAATTTTAATCAATTTAATCGATCATTTTTAATCAATTTTAATCAATCAATTTTAATCAATCAATTTTAATCAATCAATTTAATCGATAATGTTTTAATCAATTTTAATCAATCAATTTAATCAATCATTTTTAATCAATCCTTTTTAATTAATCATTTGTAATCAATTTAATCAATCAATTTAATCGATCATTTTTAATAAATTTTAATCAATCCATTTTAATCAATCAATTTAATCTATCATTTTTAATCAATTTGAATCAATCAATTTGAATCAATAATTTTAATCGATCATTTTTACTCAATTTTAATCAATTAATTTTAATCAATCAATTTAATCGATAATTTTTCAATCAATGAATCAATCAATCAATTCATAGAGCACATTTAAAACACAACCGAAGTTGACCAAAGTGCTTTAAAGGAATAAAAGAGAAACAAATATAAAACTACTATACATACTTTAAACCTAACGAGACAAGAAGGCACTCAATGTTTCATGGAAAAAAAAGTTTTTGCTCTGTTTTTCTGAATTAACAAGTTAATTATCTCAGAATTAGAGTGGTAGATTATCTCAGATGGGGTCATGTGTTCACAGGGGCGGAGCTACAGATGAGTCATGTGTTCACAGGGGCGGAGCTACAGAGGGGTCATGTGTTCACAGGGGCGGAGCTACAGAGGGGTCATGTGTTTACAGGGGCGGAGCTACAGAGGGGGTCATGTGTTCACAGGGCGGAGCTACAGAGGGGTCATGTGTTCACAGGGGCGGAGCTACAGAGGGGTCATGTGTTTACAGGGGCGGAGCTACAGGAGGGGTCATGTGTTCACAGGGGCGGAGCTACAGAGGGGGTCATGTGTTCACAGGGCGGAGCTACAGAGGGGGTCATGTGTTCACAGGGGCGGAGCTACAGAGGGGGTCATGTGTTCACAGGGGCGGAGCTACAGAGGGGTCATGTGTTTACAGGGGCGGAGCTACAGAGGAGTCAATCAAATCAACTCCACTAAAGTGAAAACTGAGACACCTGAA
Source organism: Hybognathus amarus (assembly GCA_030378365.1). Lineage (NCBI taxonomy): Eukaryota > Metazoa > Chordata > Actinopteri > Cypriniformes > Leuciscidae > Hybognathus > Hybognathus amarus. Next base: position 75,576 of record JAQIUQ010007157.1, read on the forward strand.
ACCTTCACACACACACACACACACACACTCACACACACACACTGTCCACCCTGAGGGTCTGAGAGGGGCCTAAACAAAGTTAAATGTCAAGCAAAGGTGCAGCAGCTCCCACAACGACCTCATAAATCCATAACCTCCCACTCAACCTCTCTCTCTCTCTCTCTCTCTCCTCCTCTTCACATTCCAGTCATTCCTGATCTGTGAGTCCTTCAGCGTCTGCTCAGCTCCAATAAACATCTAACACACACAATGTGCAAACACAGACTTGTGCAAACTATAAGAAATCACTCATCAGATCTCAATCTTAAAAATAAAGGTTTCAAAAGTGTATTTTCGCAGCGATGCCATAAAATAACCACTTTTGGTTCCCCAAACAACTTTTCTCTTTTTTCTGAAGAACCTTTTTTCATTATTAAAGAACTTTTGTCCAAATGTAAAGGTTCCATTGATGTTAAATAGAACCTCTGATGTCAATATAGAACCTTTACATTTTTAATGAGTTCCTCCAAGATTAAATAGAGAGAAAATGAAGACATCTGGGGAGCGACAGATAGAGAGCGGGCACATCTGTGCAGCAGACGAGTCTCCCAGGGGTCAAGAAAGGTCACACTTAGGGTTCATGACGGAGATTTCACTGCTGGATCTCAAAGAGAGGAACATCAGAGAAAGACTGACTTTCTGCATACAAATATCCTACAAATGGATGTAAATAAAAGACAAAATAAATCAATAAAAAAGACAGCAGAATATATAAATCATACATTAAATATAGTTAATATAGTTAATAAAAAGACTTTCTATTTAAAACTAAAAATTGAAAAACGTTAATAATATAATATAATGCAAAACAGTACAAGGTAGACTTGAAAACTAACAAAAAAAAATTGATAACAAATTGAAACTGTTAATCATTTATAAATTTTTGAAAGACAAATAAATAAATAAATAAATAAATAAATAATAAAAGACACCAGAATACATAAACATAAATATTGTAAATAATAAAAAATAGTGCTGTCTCGCATCTCAATTAAAAGTAAAAAGTTTAAAAGTTAATTAAAAGTTTGTGTTTATACAATATACAGTATGTGAGTGTGTATGTATTATTATATTTATATACATATTAGTGTGTGTGTGTGTGTGTGTATGTGTGTGTTTAAACACATATTAGGGCTGTCAAACGATTACTCACGATTAATCGCATCCAAAATAAAAGTTTGTGTTTACATAATATATGTGGGTGCACTGTGTATAAATTATTTTATATATATATATATATATATATATATATATATATATATATATATATATATATATATATAGTATAAATATAAATATTTTATATATAAATCTTATTTTTTTCTTAAATATACTTATATAAACATGTGTTTATATATATATATATATATATATATATATATATATATATATATATATATATATATATATATATATATATTTGACAGCATAAAAAAATTCTTTAAAAAATCGTATTTGTTTCTTAAATATACTTGCATGTGTTTATATATATATATATATATATATATATATATATATATATATATATATTTGAACAGCATAAAAAAATCATATATATATATATATATATTTATTTATTTATTTAAATATATTTAGTTATATAACTTTGGTTGAAACTAAAACTTCGAAAAGTTTCAGTTTAGACCAGAAAACACACAAAAACAAAGAACAGATCACAAAACCATTGATCATATTCTACATGCCACTGTCTTTATTCATGCACATATTCAGATGTTACGCCAGATAAAGATCATGAATGTGCATCTGTTTCCTCACATAAAGCTATCATATAACTTATATTCAGGACCACTTTAGTTGCATGGAAAAGAGCGGCTCATATGAACAAGTGAATCTGATATGGGTTTGGAAACGACACAAGAGTGAGTAAACGAAGATGGATGTGCGAGACCTTTAAGACAAGCAGAAACTCTGATATTCTTCCTTAAGAGTGAAAGCCAGTGTGTGTGACCAACAAGCCTCCTCAGAAACACCAAAGTGTCCTGCACTGATGACCTCTGAGGGGTCGCGGACCCATCCGTGACCTTCGCAAAACAAAGAGAGGGAATGATCTTCAGCAGACCAGCACAAAACACACTGACTCATTAGAGCACTCGGAGACCTCAGACATACACAAACCTCTAACGTGCCTGTGAAAGATCAGAGCCTATGTGAGGAACGGGTGGCTTCTTCCATCTGCGGGACATGAGGCAGCTAATGAACAATTACAACAGTATCTCAATACACACATCGAACTCCTGTGTGAGTGGGAATCGCATACTACTGTACTACAGTTACCAATGTGCATTGTAAACTGCATATGTGCCACAGTGCACTGAATGAACAGAAGTAATATTGACCACTTCTTGACCCATAATTTTATTCACTGAAAAAATATTGCTTGGTTGGACTTAAGAAATTAAGTAACCTGGTTGCCTTGAATTTTAAAGTTCATTGAAATGGAAAAATTCGAGTTAATACAATGAAGGAGATTGAGTTAATCATCAGAAACTCAAATATTATGTTATCTGAACCACATTCATTATTTAAGTTGATTTGACAAAATAAAAAATTAACATGAACATATTTTTTTACAGTGTTGGACAGCAAAATTGTAAGATTTTTTTCCCCCACTGTAAAAAAGTAAGTGTTTGTGCTGTCTTACATTTTTAAGTTAAGTCAACTCAAATATCCAAGTTGTTCACATTTTAAGTTGACTAAGCTTAACATTTTTAGGCTGCATGAACACTTACAATAACTTCTTTTTTTACAGTAAATTAAAGAAAAAAATATTTTCAATTGTAAAATTGCAATTTTTTGCACTTATGTGGATGAATATTATTAAAACATGTCCAGGTCACACTTTAAAACGAATTAATAAATAAAAATGCTTTTAAATTGCCATTATTTTCAGATGAACAGATGAACTTTTATTTTAATTTTGAATATTTTTAATGATTTTTTTTGTATTTCTGTGTTTTTCATTAGATTATTTATTACTAAAATACAATTATCTTTTTATTTAAATCAGCAAAAAATGTACTTTAATAATAATAATTTGTGAAGAAATAATGCTTACTTAAACTTAATAAAAATCCGAAAGGCCTTAAAATAGGCTTCATTTTCTCTATATTTTAAGGTGGTTTGGCGCATTATAGCCAATTAAATAAAGCGTAATTTATTCAAAAGCTGTCTTTGCATCCTCACTCATCATAAGACACAATGCAAACATGTTGTACAGTCATGTGATTTCTGAGACTCACACAGCTGGGATTTCTCATTCAGCACACATCCCATATTCCTCACAAAAATGTCCTTTTAATGACAAGTCCTGATTTTCTGAACAACTTCTGAACAGGTGGAGAAGTGCTCCATTATGTGGGTACTTATCTTGGCGACGGGATGCTTGGGAGCCATTAAACCATGGCAAATGTATTTCCTTTCAGCGGCTGTGTGTAATTTTACGGGTCGGGAGAGTGAATGCATTACGGTACAGTGACGACGAAAGCCAAGAAATGTTTTCTTTGGCAAAGCCTGTCTGAGTTTTCACCCAGCACACCAAAAACCAAACAATCTAAGTGCGCTGGTACGCCTAGCTGGATAATAACTCTAATGTGCGGCACACGTAACAGCCAGTGAGTTTCCATGCCACAAACACCAGTATATCTGATTAAAATCCTCTGGAAAAGGGTCACGAGTGCATTGTGGGAATTCTCTCATTCTTTAACCACTGTACAATTGTCGCTATTTGCGTGATTATCTGAAATTGCAGGGGCCAACCAGCCATGAAAGAAGCTCTATCTGATTTGCGCCAAACACTGCAGGGTTCAGGTTTCTCTTATAGCTCAAGACATTATAAAACGCTGCACTGTGCTTCCTGACCTCAGGAACACTGGGAAGCAGGACGTATCCAAAGATAGTTACATAATGTCAAAAAAGTACAAGGACTAACTTTTCGGCATTAAAATCGTAACCTTGGGTTTGAAACATGCATGGATATAGCAACGTTTTACACTTACTGTATGAGCAACTGACAAACATTAAATATTCATGGGTTTGTACAGTTGCTTTCAAATCTGGAATGGGAAGATTAATCTAAAAACAAACATTTATACAGTAGTTAAGATAAATATATGTAATATAATTTAAAATCATTCAAATGAATTCAAATTCATATTTCCCAATAAAATTAATTTTAAGTCTTTAGGAACATTCCCAAATTTGAAGGTTTTGAATGACTGAGTAAATAATGTTAATTTTCATTTTGGTGTGAGCTATCCGTTCACAGCTCGCCCGTTCAGAGGTGATGAGTATTGATGGATAAGCATGATGAGAGATTTGTCTGAGCTGATAGTGGCTGATGCTGAGCTCCATGTAATCCAAGTGTTAACATCTCTTTCTCTCTCTCTGTCTATCTGTCTGTGTCTCTCTCTCTGTCTGTCTATCTGTCTCTCTCTCTCTCTCTCCTTGTGTGCTGTAAATCCAGTCATGTCTGTGTGCATGAGGAGAGGCAGCTGGAGGTGAACTGAAAGGCAACACACACACAACCTCACTCAACGGGTCGCGAGCGGGGCCGCAGAAACAGGTGCTCTGCCCTCCACCCCACCCCCTCCCCCTTTGTGTTTATTTGTCCCTCTGCGTCGCACATGCTCAAAGGGTAAACGTCCATTCTCGTGTCGGGTTACACCCTCTCTGCCTTGAACTCGGGGCTCTGGATGCCCATCGGCGTGCCATTCCGGAGAAGCTTTACCGCTCCTGAAACTACCGGCCCCGATAGATCCACCCCAGATGCCCCCTACGACCTCCCTCTCCACCGATATTGACACGACTTTATGAGGATTGATAAAGTTTCACAGCTGATCGGAAGATGACAGATACACACAACCTCTCACTTTCCTTCTCGTCCAGTGTTCGGATCCAAATCAAGCGGAACCCACCCTCATCGGGTCATTTCTGGCCATTAACAGGTCCGGATCACACAGACAGACATTTATAGTAAAAACACACATTGGCTATAGGCTATTTATAGCAATTCATATACAGACTAGAGCTGCACAACTAATTGCAAGTAAATCATAATAAATGATATAAATCATACCCAATCAATCATCAATCAATCAATCAGAAAAAATAAACCAATCCAATCTAATCAATCAATCAATCAATCAGTCAATTAATAAATCAAACAAACAAATCAACCAATCATACTAATCAACCAACCCAATTAATCAATCATTCAATCAACCAACCAACCCAATCAACCAACAACCAAGTCAGTCCCAATCAGTCAACCAATCAACCAACCAAATCAATCGACCAATCATTTATTCAACTCAACCAACCCAATCAATCAATCAGTCAATCAGTCAATCAATCAAAAAATCACTACCAATCCAATCAATCAGTCAGTCAATTAATGAATCAAACAAACAAATCAACCAACCAACCCATTCAATCAAACAACCAACCCAATCATCAACACAACCCAACCAATTATCCAATTAACCAACCAATCAATCAATCAACCAACCAATCAACCAACCAACCAATCATTCAATCAACCAACCAACCAACCAACCAATCATTCAAATCAACCAACCAAACAATCATTCAACACCAACCAACCAACCAACCAACCATTCAATCAATCAACCAACCCAATCAACCAACCAATCAATTCAATCAACCAACTAATCCAATCAATCAACCAACCAACCAACCAAATCCAATCCAATCAACCAACCAATCATTCAATCAACCAACCAATCAATCAATCAATCAATCAATCAATCAATCAATCGAACCCAATCAATCAACCAACCAATCAATCAGTCAGTCAACCAACCCAATCAACAAATCATTCAATCAACCAACCAACCAACCCAATCAGTCAAATCAAATCAATTCAACCAACCAACCAACCAACCAACCAACACCCACTATATTAGAACTTTTAACGAATAAATATTTGGGGGTGAAAGCCAGATGTTTTCAGATGTTGTGATTAGTAAAACACATGAATATTTCCCTGTGGTGCCAGTATTGGTGCATAAATCTCATTAAAATCCTTGATCTTGCTGCAAAGGAAAATGCAGAGAGGGAAAAGGGAGAGGGCATACGTACATCTTGCCCTCATCGGAGAGAATGACTATCTTGCGTCGGCCACAGGGCGGATAGATCGCCAGCGCCTCTTGAAAGCTCTGCTCGATATCCGGACTCCACACGCCCTCCGCATCGTTCTCCAGAGGCTTATCCAATCCCTCCGCTCAGCTCCTCGCTGAGCGCCCCCGGAGAGGACGCCGAGACCCACTCGGACGACAGGATGGTGATGGAAGAGCAATATGATTTCCGCTCCGGAATCGCTCCGTGGCGATTAAACGATGGTTTTTCCCAGATCTGGAGCAGGGCAGAAGCTCAATCCTACAAAGAGAACATTTAGTTAGTTGCATTAGAGCTCAAATCTATAGAAGATGTAGGAGTTTTGCAAATTCAATAAAAAAAGGCAATGCGAATACAATTAAAAGATAGCTGCAATCAGCAATTACGCGCATTAGACGGCTGAGTTGATTTGGTCATTGGCTCACATTGATACATTTAGGAAAAGTACACTTTTAATTACTTCAATTGTTAAAAATGTAATTTCACTTAAAAAACTTAATTTATTGCTTTTTATCAACCTAATTTCACTGTTATTATTATTTGTATATTAATACAATCATATTTACATTATTCTAACTTAATTTTACTGCATTCCAACTTAAATGTATTAATTTTCCCCAAATTGTTTTTTTTTATTTACCTGTAAGTAAAAATCTCAATTTTAAACATAATATTGCTTAAAAGTACTATTTTTTCATTAGCTGTGATTTTTTTTCTTCTTCTGAAAATGCAATAATTAAATTATAGCTAAAATGAATAGACAAATCTATAGTTTTAGAACAATTTTTGCTTAATATTCTTGTGGCTATGTAGCAAAGTTTTGTGCTAATGCATTGGCGCGATAATTCTTGAATTCATTAAAGTTCATTCGGGAAAAATGGTGCAGAGCCATTTTTTGTGAGACTTGGTAGCTATAAACTTCCACTATTTTCCCAAAAAACCTTAATGGCAAACAGGAAGTCCGAATTATCCTGGTACGTATTTACATGAAATTTCATATGCATGTCCACGGGAATATCAAGCAATTGAGAAAAAAATACTGGAACTGATGTTGAAAACCAAACATTAAGTAAGTAACTTATGCAAGATTTGGTCTGAAGATTTAAGATTCGGACAAACTCTTGTGGGAGTTACTAGCATAAAAAAGGGTGTGAATACATTAAAAAGTGCGGAAAACCTTACATATTGTGCCTTTAAGATCATCTCGGAAGATTCAAAGAAAAAAAAAACACACAATTTGCCATTATGTCATCACGATTAGCCATTGCTATTGCAGATGTTGCTATATTACGCGGTGGTTCCAGAATGGTATCATGATGCCATGGATCTCCAGACTCCACAATCCTACTTGGAAAAAGCGTTTTGCTTCCGAAATCACATTAGTCAGAGTGGCACAACGTCTGCAGCCTTGAAACTGCAATGAGAATTCGGCCTGCAGCCAGACAGCGCTATTTTAAGAGATCTGATTGGGGTCTCTCAAAACAAATGCACACACTTTGCTACTTCATGAGTTTAACAGCATGTTATATGAAGAGAGATCCATGTACACCAGGGTTCAGCGGATCAGGTGTGGCTCTCCATGAACCGAGTTTGCACCTAAACGATTAGTATATGTGTTTCTCAAACATTTCTGTGCAAGATTATTTGTGTGAGCCGCTGAGCTGAGCTTCACTCTGAGCTTGACTTCCTGTACAAAACACGCTCTCACTCACAGATCGGAACAAGTCGTGAACGAGACTAATGCTCGAATACAGAACTGACTCCAACAACCAAATATAGCACCATTTCAAACATTTACACACTCTCTATGACTACACAACAAACAAATAACAACAAAAACTGTATATTTGCATGGACTGTATGGATTTACTTTTTATATTTGCAGTTTCATTTTTAATTTTAGTTCAGGTTTTAGTAATTGTATGTCGATTGTCATTTTCATTAGTTTAAATAATATATATTTATATAAATATATATATATATATAAATATTTTAGTACTTTGCAACGTTTTTGTTTATGTTTGAGTTTTCATGAAATATCTATATTTTATTTCAGCTTTATTTCAATTACCGAAAACTATATTGGTGTGTTTTTGTTTTAGTCAAAACTAACAAGCTTCAGAATATCTAAAAATCATAATTTTGCTGTTGACGCCATTTCATACGCTGAATTTTTCCATGGTTATAATGGTTTTAAGCCATTTTGTATTGTGCATGACTCAGAAAACCCCTTAACTATAGCAAAAATCACACATGAAAAAATGATAGTTTATTGCTTTAGTTTTAAATGAGTGTACGTGTTTTTATACACACACACACACACACAAAGTATATGGTGTTGGGAAAAATTTCATTGATAGTTCAGAAATCATTCACTCATCCTCATGTTGTTCCAAAACCAGTATGATTTATTTATTTATTTATTTATTTATTTATTTATTATTTTATTTTTTATGTTTATACTTGTGTTTAAGTCAACGGGGTCTAATGTTGTTCGGTTCCAAATGTTCTTCACAATATCTTATTTTGTGTTACACAGAAGAAAGAAAGTCATATACTTTTAAGTTTGGAATGACAAACAAAGTTTAAACACACACACATGTACATTCCCGTGTGTGTAACAAACATACAGAGCAAACACACACCAACACGACTCAAAGAGCATGAAACAAACATAAACACAGAACAAAATCCACTTTAATCAGGGCTGGAATGTGAAGCTGTGAGTCGCTGTGAACCTACACACCCACACACACACACACACACACACACACAGGATATTAGCTATTGACCGTACATTAATTTAAAGCTCATATTGTTTGACCAATAACAGTGTAGCCAGAAGAGCCGGTGCTCTGATCAAGAGTTCCTGACACACACGAGTGTTTCATTAAGAGCGTCTCTTATAACAGTGTGTTAATGTGATAATAGCACTAAAACAACACACTGCCTTACAGGTTAAACGTGGCTAACACTGCAGCAACACAAATACAACATTATTTTAATGGTACAAATGTTACAGAATTATGGCACTACACAAACGAGACATGTACTGTGGTGAGTGGTACACTAAAATATCAAATGATACTATTGATTTATCACCACAGCACTTTTATGTGATGACACTAACATCGTAATCCTATGTTTTATGGACATTTACCACATCAATACCATGTGTTGGGGATATATACCTTAATTTGATGTGATTACACACACACATAATACACAAATTATAAAACATCTCTATTATATTTTCTAATCTGTGAACTGTTAAAATGCAGGATTAACATTGAAAAGCTGGTGTGTGTGTGTGTGTTTATGTCAGACAATTCCTGATCCTAACAGCACAATACACACACTGACTCATGCAGTTATTCACACACACTTCTATAAACACACACATTTGGACAGCCTGCTGTGTGCGTTTGTTTTAAAGTAACCGATCTAGAACACAATGGGTCACATTAAAGCAATTAAACAGCATATGTTTTCTTGCACTTACATCTTTACAAGATAAAAACCTAAAAACTAAAAGCAAGAGTGTGACAGTTCGCCTGAACAGAAGAGACACAGATGAGGCCACGAGTAAACGAGCTCTAATGAGGCCTGATGCTGTGTTTAATAATGCGTCCCTGTGTTTTAATGATGCTTTTGATTAAAATAACAGGATAACTTCCTCCAGTGCCGCGAGCAGGTGCGCACCGGCCTCATTCCACCTGTTACGCCGGGAGCAATACTACGTCCCGCGGGCACTGACTCCTCACCCCAACACTCGAAATATTTACCCATGAGGCCAGCTGGCAGAGACCAGCGCTCTAAGACCCGCTGACACAATCACAGTCATTCTGATTACTTGAGATTGTCTTAGGATGATTCATTAACAAAAAAAAGACCCAAATAGAAATAGACGAAAACTTCTTTAGTGAAAGAAGAAGAAAGAAAGAAAGAAAGAAAGAAAGAAAGAAAGAAAGAAAGAAAGAAAGAAAGAAAGAAAGAAAGAAAGAAAGAAAGAAAGAAAGAAAGAAAGAAAGAAAGAAAAGAAAGAAAGAAAGAAAGAAAGAAAGAAAGAAAGAAAGAAAGAAAGAAAGAAAGAAAGAAAGAAGAAAGAAAGAAAGAAAGAAGAAAGAAAGAAAGTTAGAGATAGATGGATGGATGGATGGATGGATGGATGGATGGATGGATGGATGGATGGATGGATGGATGGATGGATGGATGGATGGATGGATGGATGATAGACAGAACAGAACAGACAGAGACAGACAGACAGACAGACAGACAGACAGACAGACAGACAGACAGACAGACAGACAGACAGACAGATGATAGATAAATAGACAGATGATACAATAAATAGACAATGATAGATAGATAGATAGATCAATAGATAAATAAATAGATAGATAGATAGAATAGATAGATAGATAAATAGATAGATAGATGAGATAGATAGATAGATAGATAGATAGATAGATAGATAGATAGAATAGATAGATAGATAGATAGATAGATAGATCAATAGATAGATAGATAGATAGATAGATAATCGATAGATAAATAAATAGATAGATAGATAGATAGATAGATATAGATAGATAGATAGATAGATAAATAGATAGATAGATAGATAGATAGATAGATAGATAGATAGATAGATAGATAGATAGATAGATAGATGATAGATAGATAGATAGATAGATAGATAAGATACAGATAGATAGATAGATAGATAGATAGATAGATAGATAGATAGATAGATAGATAGATAGATAGATAGATAGATATGATAGATAGATAGATAGATAGATAGATAGATAGATAGATAGGCTTATTAGCCTTCTTGCAGAAAAATAGCCTAAATGAATAAACATTGGATTACAATAATTTAAAAAATAAAATATCTTATATAATATTACTATTTGATTGCTAGGTTAGCTTAAAACAAAACAATAATAATAACCTTTACACTGCTTCAAATGTCTGCATGTGTTTTTCCGTCACATGAACCAGTTTAATATAAGTGTGGAAATAAGTAGCCTATATCATATTTAAAAAATATTGATTAACATATTAAACAGGTAAGTTCAATGGATCATATATATATATATATATATACATATATTTATATAAATGATAAAACACATGCAGACATTTGTTAGTATTTAAAGAATCAATTTTACGTTTAATTTTCTAATCGCGATTATAATGAAGGAACTGATATTCCCGCCACACGTGCTCCCGCTGAACACCCGCGCGCCTCTGACGACGATTAAAGTTCCTCAGAAAGTTTCCGCGACGTTACCTAAGAAGTCGCTCCAGTGAAGCAGAAAAAAAGAACGCGGGAATTCGGTAAAAATTCCAACGATTCCAAACATTCCATTGTTACATCACATTTCGTCATCATGTGTCAGAATAACCACTTCAATGAGCTCGTTTCCCGGCTGCTCGGAAGTATGGTTATGTGAGGTGAAGATCTGTACAGCTGTAGCTACGAGTTCGTTTACTTTACAAAAGATTGTTTGTTTAAAATAAGTACACAAGCAAACGCCACTTTGAATTATGTAAATAAATGAAACTCTTACCTGTCTGCGGCAACAGTAGCCTGGGGTAAATGAAGAGTTTTAGGGTAAAATCAGCCTGAGTGACTGGAAGCGCGCGAGGAAGGCTGGAATTTCAGGAATTGGCTTCAGTATAACGTGAGGAGCGGACAGGAGAGAGAGGGAGAGAGAGAGGGAGAGAGAGAGGAGAGAGAGAGAGAGAGAGATGGGGGGGGGGGTAGAGGGGAGGTGCCGGGTTTGGAAAGGAAAAAGGAGCAGTCTTGGTGTGGAGAGAAAAGGAAATAAGCTCTGGATCCAGAGGGATTCATATTGTTCTGGTCAGTATGAGAGACTGCAGTGTCCTAAAAGTCATGGAAAAGGGCTTTTGAAAAAAAAAAAAAACTCTCTCTTTCTTTATGTTAAGTATTAAAAGATAGTTTTAACCAAAAAAATATGCTGTTTTTTTGTTGTTTTTTTTTTACATTGATAAGAACTGTTTCTTGATCATCAGATCATCATATTAGAGTGATTTGTGAAGGATCATGTGACACTGAAGACTGGAGTAATGATGCTGAAAATTCAGCTTTGATCACAGGAATAAATTACTTACACCTATGTGTATGTGTGTGTGTGAGTAACATTTATCACATACGAACAAATAACAAATACATATTTAATATATGTATAGTCTTTTTTATGTTATTAGTGTGCAATCTTTACTTAAAAAGTAATGATAAAAAATAATACTACTCATAATAACTATTAATGTATTTTATAATTATAAAGTAAGATGCCTTGGTACTACTTACAATGCTTTACCTTGGAGTAGCATGTAAATACGGTGGTACATTGATAATGCTCTAGTGTCTACTACTAACACTGCCAGCTTTTTTCAAAATAAGAAAAAAAAATAAAATCCTCATTTGGAGAATTGCTCAAAAATATTGTACAGTGGCAGGAAGCAGTGGTACAATAAATGCTTTTCAAATAAGTGTTTCTTGGCAGTGAATTATTGCCATATATAGCAATTTATTCACATGCTACTCCAAGGAATTAGCATTATATGGTAATGGTACTTGACTGGTCTTTTTTAAAAAAAAAAAAAAACTTTCAATGAAAAATATCAGAGACGTTGTTGTGTGTCCAACAGGTTCAGGAGCCCTCACAGGACGCCAACAAAACTGCACCTGAACACACTCGCTGTCTACATAACATACAGATGCAAAGGTTAGAAGACGATCCCAATCCAGTGGAACATCCTATGGTTAAAAACAATTCTGACGCCAGATAAAATCCTAGTGAAATCTGTTTATTAAGCACACTTAAAGAAAGCAGTACTGAAATGTACTTAAGACCATCTCCAAACTCCATCTTTGTTCTGTTTGACGAGAAACCTTTACGTAATAATTCTAGAACAGTTCCAAGATTCTAGATTACTAGACGAATTTGTTTAAATACCAAAACAAATGTATAAATAAGGAATTAATTCAGTCACAGTGGCGCGTTTCTCGGCAGTCTCGAGTCTACGGCGTGCTGCGATAAATAGACTAACAACGTCATTTTGAATTTTATTTCATTTTTAAGTGGAAACATATAAAGTTTTACAGAGGAAGTCATAAAGGTCTTATTATTTCTAGAAAAGAATATAAATTAATTTATAGCCTCCTGTTTCAGAAGAAGTTGTACACTATTTCTTAAAATGTAAGAAAACGAGAGAAAGAACTGTACATATATAAATCACCACTTCTGTTACAATAAAGTTTGTTAAGGTCCTTGTGGTTTGGTGAACTGGGTTTGTTTCCGCACAGTGTTTTCGGCCCGTGTTTGTCCTTGACTTTGGTCCTGCCGGGTTCTCGTAGCCCGTCCTGCTGGTCAGTTTCAGGTCAGACGATTCTAACATGATTCATGCAACACGGCTAAGAGAGGCATTTCTCACTTTTGGACAGGAATTTCATCTTGTGTCCTAAGAGAGAAAAAGAAAGACTCAAAGATCCCACCCAAACACAACCAGTAATCATTTATTCACATCACGAATAGAGGCCCATTAGATTAAGGCTGTGTTCAGAATGGAAAGGTTTCCTTTTATAATGTGCCGAATCTACACTGCGGTCACATGACTGTGTAAAATAAAGCTATTTTGTATTTTTAAAACTTTTTAAAGTTAAATTCAAAAGGTTACATGGGATACAGTGTGCATGCTCTATGCAAAATATAATATCTATAAAATAAAATATACAATAAAATTATATAACATTATTAAATATGAATATAAAATAATACTTTATATTTATATTATACTTTATATATACATATACACACACACACACACACACACACAATATTGTTCATTTCAGTGCTATTTAAACAGTATGTATATATATATATATATATACATACATATATATATATATATATATATATATAATTTTGTTGGAACACACGGTATTAAAACACATTTATATATTTTTTCTTAAATCATTTATTTTAACAAAACTATATCTTGAATGTGAATTTTTTATTTTTTTTTTGGTTGCTCAAATCTTTTTTCTTTATTCTTTTCTCATCTCAGTTCTTCTAAAAAAGGAACCAGGTCTATTTAATTATTCATCAGGTTATTCCATGTATACAAAAGATCTAGAATATTTTGCTCTTTATACATAATGCAGAAACCAGTATGTCCCTCCAAACAAGTTTTTGATTAGATTTTTTTCACAGAGACGTTACCTAAACCTTTCGGAACTTGTTGACGCCTCTGTTCTCACTGCCTGGCAGAGAATCAAGGTAATCCTGAGACCCTCATCTCAAACAAACCTGTTAAAAACAGAATATGGCGACTTTACTTCAGAGACAAAACCGTTTATAATCTATCATATAAAAATTGCATTCTCCCAAGATTTATAGCATTCAAACCTTTCAGGCCCTGCCTCCCGTAACTCCCTTTCCTGCACGAACCCCGCAAACATCTGCGTCTCCATGAAGACCTCCAGGAATCTCCACAGGCTGTTGGAGGACGCTCACGGCCTTACCGGAAAGCCTCACGCTGGAAGGACGAAGGGAGTTGGAGAGGAGGAGGACGAGGCGGAGGATCTCTTCAGTCTCGGTTAACTGCCACCCATGGAGAGCGAGTAATGACCCACGATCTCTACGAAGAACCGCACAAACGCCCTCGGACACGGACGCTGCTCAGAGAACTGGGCTCTACCGGCCAGAGGAATCAGAACAATGAGTCAGGATGGATGGCTAGGTGTAGATAGTCCGTTAAAATGAATACTGAAAATTTAATCTAAATACTTTCACATTATCTTCTTAAACCCTGAATATAACAGATCTATGAAAGCTTGTGTCGAGCCACGGATTAAACATAATAAAGGAAATCGCGAACTTTTTAACCACACAAATCTGACTTTTTATCAGCAAGAAAACTCAGAATTGCGGGTTATAAAAGTCGAAATTGCAGGTTAGTTATAAAGTCAGAATTCGAGAATAAAGTGGGAAAATTTCAGTTTATAAAGTCAGAATAGTGTGTAAGTTAGAATTGCAATATAAGTAAATTTAATATAAAGTAAAATTGAGATATAAAAAAAATTATATATAAAGTTAATATAATTAAAATTCAAAAATATAAAATAAACAATTCAATAAAGAAGAATAAAATATAAAATTCAAAATTAAATATAAATAAATTAAATAAGTCAAATTTATAATATAAAGTAGAAATATAATAAAATCAAAATTAAATATAAAGTAAAAATATAAATATAAAGTAGAAATATAAATATAAAAAAAATTATAAATATAAAATTAATATAAATCAGAATTGTGAAATATAAGTCAAAATTGTAAATTAAAAAATCAGAATTACGAAGATATAAGTCAAAATTACGAGATATAGTCAAACTACAAGATAATGTCAGATTCCCGTGATATAAAGTGGAAATTGCGAGTTAGTCATTGAGCTCAGAATTGCGAAACTTGAAGTATCGCAAGTTATAAAGTCATATTGTGAGCTTAATAAACTATTGCGAGTAAAGTATGAACTCAGATTGAAGAAGTCTGAAAAAAGTCTTCTGAGATACTGACAGCTCAGAATTGTGAAAAGCCAAAACTGCAACAACAAAAAAAACTCGAATTGAGAGACAAACTGAGACCTGTGAAGAAAAAAGCCTGAAAGTGTGGGATGTGAATGCAGACTGGCGGGATATAGACTCGGGATTGCAGAGTAGAAAGTCACCACAATCGTGAGAAAAAAGTCAGAATTGTGGAGAAAAAAAGTCAGAATTGTGAGAAAAAAGTCAGAATTGTGAGAAAAAAGTCGGAATTGCGAGATGTAGTCAGAAATATGGAAGAAACATGCAAGAACTTACAAAGAAAAAAAATCGGACAGTTGTGCGAAGAAATCTGAATAGCGAGATAAAAAGTCAGGAAATGTGGAAGAAAAAAAATGTCGGAACCGGGCAGTTCCAAAAATATCGGAATTTCAAGAAAATTGTATTTAAATTGTGATGTAATGATGTAAACTCAGGGAAATACTAATAAAAAGATTTGAATTCTGAGTTATAGAGTCAGAATTCACGAGAGAAAAAATTGCTGACTGTGAGATGCAAACTCAGAGTAAGGTGGTTCACTGTTACATTACTTGGAAGCTCAAAGCAAGAAAAAAGTCTGAATAGTGAGACATAAACAAGAATGATTGGGAGAAGAGATCAAGTGAAATTTGTGAGATGAAGTCTCAAATGACCTTTTTTAATGCTTTTATTTTTTTTTAGTATGAACACAAGAACAGTAAGCCACCGCTGACAGATCTGTCCACACGTCGCAGGCCTAGCTCTTTCCTCCGCTTCTGGACATTGGGTTCTAGTGCAGCCTGCGAGTTTATGAGGAAATTGAATCCTCATCATCCATCTGAAACAGGAAGCACAAACATAGATTTGATTGTTTGATAACTGAAACATAACCAGCCCCAATAAAAGATCCACTCAGTGGAGTACCGTACTGTCGCAGGAAACGGACTGTTGCCAAGGTCGACCACCAGGACCTGAAAGAGAGCAGAGGACACAGTGATGTCATTTTTCCCCATCACAGCTATTGTGAAGAGGTCAGAGGTCAAGGACCGCCCACCTGAACAGGAAGTGCTCAGAGGGAGATGTTAGAGATGTGTCCGGCCTCTGGATCTTCTCTCTAAGAGTCTCGATCCTTGTTCTTTTGTTCACTCAGTGTGTATATAGAATCTTTCACACTCTCACATCCTGGGCTTCTCCTGGCCTCAGTGTCCTTCCCACATCCAGTCCATAATGAGGTGCAGCATTCATGAGGTCAAAAGCAGTCAAGGAACAAACTGTAAAAATAGCACTTGGAGATATTCTGTGCCCGACAGCACGCACTGCCCATGCTGCCTGTGCTAAATGTGCAGTGTACAACAGCAGACCTGGCTGAGGCACTGTATCCGTGTATCCCACAATGCAATGCATGACCAAAAAAAGTATCTGAAAAACGTCGCCATGACTCAAACTAACTAGAAGTGATATACAGAGATCTACCGGCTCAAAGGTATCTAAGATTTTTTATGTTTTAAAAGAAGTCTCTTCTGCTCACCAAGGCTGCAATTTTTTGATAAAAAATACACGAAAAACACAGTAATATTGTGAAATATTATGACAATTGTAAAATGACTTTTTTATGTTAATATATATTAAAATGTAATTTATTCCTCTGAAAAAAGCTGAATTTTCAGCATCATTACTCCAGTCTTCAGTGTCACATGATCCTTCACAAATCACTCTAATATGATGATTTTATGCTCCAAAAACATGTATGATTATTATCCATGTTGAAAACAGTTTTTTACATTTTTATTTCAGGATTCTTTGATGAATAGAAAGTTCAAAAGAACAGCTTTTATCTGAAATGGAAAGCTTTTGTTACATTAAACACTACCCTTTTTAAAAAGTTTGGGGTCAGTAAGAATTTGTATTTTATTTTTGGGGGAAATAAATAAGAAATGATATTTATTCATCAAGGATGAGTTACATTGATCAAAAGTTACAGTAAAGACATTTATAATGTTAGAAAAGATTCTAATTAAATAAATGCTGTTCTTTGAACTTTCTATTCATCAGAAGAATCCTGAAATAAAAATGTTAAAAACTGTTTTCAACATGGATAATAATCATACATGTTTTTGGAGCATAAAATCATTCATATTAGAGTGATTTGTGAAGGATCATGTGACACTGGAGAGCTGGGAGTGATGATGCTGAAAACTCAGCTTTTTTTCAGAGGAATGAATTCATTTTAATATATATTAACATAAAAACATTAGTAATAATATAGCCAATCCTCCTGTTTTTGTGTATTTTTTATTAAAAATACAGCGGAGGGTTATTTGGAGTCATAAAAATAAATTCTATATATATATATATATATATATATATATATATGTGTGTGTGTGTATATATATGTATATATATATATGTGTGTGTGTGTGTGTTGGTAAGATTTTTTATGTTTTTAAAAGAAGTCTCTTACAGGCAAGGATTCTCCAACTGCCAATCCTCAGCAACCCACTGCTCTGCATATTGTGCATGTCTCCCTTATTTAACACACTGATTCAAATTGCTATTTAACTAATTTGATAAGACTCTATATTAACAACTGAGGTAAAATCAGGTGTGTTAAATAAGGGAGCATGCACAATGTTATGCAGGGCCCATAGGTGGGCAAGGGACTAGACTAAGAAGCCTGTATAGCCAAACTATATGGGGGAGTATATATATATATATATATATATATATATAAAAATAAATTCACAGCATTTTATTGATATTTAAATGATTATTATTTATAGAAAATAATAAGGGAACACTCCGAATCATTCTCCATTTTCAATGCATCACTTAACATTAAAACTAAACCTAAATCAGAAAAATTTCTCATGCTAAAAAAAAAAAAACGGACAAAGAACTGACCAACAAAACTTGAACTGAGACCAAAGAGAAAAAATAGAAAATGAAATAGAATAAAAACTAATGAATGATTACATACTGTTGCACTATTATTGTATAAATGGGAGAGAATGTTGTATACAGTTAATATGTGCAGTAAGAGTGATTGCACCAGTTTGTCTTCATGTGAAACACAGGCTATTGCTCAAATCAGCATACAAGCTCAATGCTCTATATTGCACATACATTGTTCATGCTAAACATGTCATATCTATAATATAAACGTCAAATGGCTGTTATTACTGATATAATGCATACAGTATTTGATGCTAAACATGTCATATGGCTATTGTACTGAATACTGATATTACATACAGAATATGTGCAGTTTTCTACTACATACTGCAGAAACAGTGAGTATGGTCTGTGTGTCATCCCCAGGTGCTCAGCCTCCTCTGCGGGAGCTCTTTTGAGTTAGGCCAGCAAGCCGACAGAAGCCCCGCAATGAAGGGAGTTGGCGTGCAGACGATGTCCATCATGGACGGTGGCAGGACAGGGATGTACGTGTGCTGCCAGGTGAACGGGTACAGCAGAGCCCACTACAGCATGGCAGCATTTAGAGAGGGTGCTGACGAGAAAGAGACCGGGACATTTAATCAGTGTTTGTTTAGAAAACTCCATCATAATGTTGATTTGACCGTGTTTACACATTTACACCAGAAGAGGGCAGCGAAGACCAATCAATCAGTGCTGGTCACTAAAGCAAGCCTCGTGTGACTGTTGCTCATTCTTTGAATATTTTTTAAATGGTGCATAAATTAAAAATATAAGTAATCTTTAATTATACTTTGTATAAAAAAAAGCTTTTTTGGATCATAATGATTTTTGCATTGTGACATTTTATCATCGACATTTCCCTGCTAAATCACCATAACCATAATGCAAAAGTTAATAAAAATAATGATAATCACTATGAGCTTATCATTATAATAAATTATTTATAAATTATTTCTATAAATTATTTGATAGGAGATGCTACCATAATTAGCAAGAAAATATAATTTTTGATTTTGAGACGAAATATGACCTGGACTTGGATGATTTTAAAGATTTTAATAAATATTTATATTGTATTTTGCATTTAGGAATGTTTTTTTTTTTTTTTTTTTTACATATTGTAAATTTTCTATATTTTCTTTTTTTGTTTATATTTTTTTAAGAAAGATAATACATTGTTTATATTGCATTATAAGAGTTCTAGTCTGACCCTTGGATGACCATATTTGTTGCACTCATATTCACCTATAAAGTAACAGTGCATTGTGGGACAGTCCGGGCCTCAGACACACATGCGTCCACTTAGCTTTATGGACACGTTTACAGTTCTGGGGTCAGTTGTCCAGTTTTCACTAAACATTATCTTACTTTCTGACAGTCATTTCTAGCTTTTGTGTCATCAGCCTGTCATTAGAAACTAAATTTGACTGGTTATGATGCAGATTTCTTCTGTAGACGATTCCTGTATTCATGCATTTCATCAGCTCATCTTTCTCAAAAATATCAAAATGGTCTTTTTAGGGAGGATGCTGCTTCTGAAACACGTCTCGTCACAGGGCCAGCACTTCCAGTTGAGGACTAGTCTCGCAGCTTTTTCCGTACAAAAAAACATTGGGGTTGACTTTTGTTCCCCAAGGCGACTATATTACACAACAGCATTTTTCCATATCTGTCTCGAGCTGTGAAAAACACTCCACAAGCTGCATTTTCCCCTCTTGCTGTGACATATCTTTTCATTCGTCCCTTGTGGTTCATGCACAAATGCACATGTGCAGATCTACAGGAAAGAAGCTCTCGATGCCAACAAACCTCAGACTGATCCATAGGATTGTCATGTGAATCATTATCCTGTGTTTATTTGAACTTATGCATGCTGATAGACACCATTTACACAAATGGACATCCGCCTATCACCTGTCAATCAACCATTGTGCTAAAACCAGTTATATTGCTAGTTGAGATGCTTGTTAATTCCAGATGCAAAGTGTATCAGAGGTGTAAAAGCGTGATACCTGAGTTTATCTGCCGTGAAGATGACCCTTCGGTTCCAGAAGAAGAGAAGCAAACACCCGCAGAAGCAGACGCAAGCTCAGAGAGGAAAACAAACACTCGAAGTCCACATGTTCCAGGACGGGAATCTGAAGGCCGACATAACTCTATCACCTACAGGCAGAGAGAGAGAGAGAGAGAGAGAGAGACGCTATTAGCTTTGAGACTTGAAACACTTGCAAGGCCACTGTAAAAAGAAACCTTGTTCAGTATTCCCGCCTTTAAACTGACCTCTGTTCCTGAACCCGGAAGAAAGTTCTTGATGCTGATGGTTCTTCCAGCGCTGGGAACGGAGCCTCCATGATTCCTCTCATGAAAGGCTGGACCAGCGCTGGAGAGATTGCTCGTCTCTTTTCCACCTCATCCAGTATCTACAGCAGATCATGGAAATCAACATACATGCCATGAGGGATCTGAGTTTACATCAGCTTTTCCTAAATCCACTTTTTTTCTTTCTTTGTTTAATTTTGCCCATCATCACCCATACATTATTCAAAATAAATAACTAAATACATTAATATTATAATAAAACCTTTCTTTTTGCCCTCCACCCATACATTATTAAAAATAAATAACTAAATAAATTAATATTATAATAAAACCTTCTTTGCCCATCACCCATACATTATTCAAAATAAATAAATAAATAAATTAACATTATAATAAAACTTTTTTCCATCACCCATACATAATTCAAAATAAATAACTAAATAAATTAATATTATAATAAAACCTTTTTTTTGCCCATCACCCATACATAATTCAAAATAAATAACTAAATAAATTAATATTATAATAAAACCTTTTTTTGCCCTTCACCCATACATTATTCAAAATAAATAACTAAATAAATTAATATTATTAATAAAACCTTTACTTTTGCCCATCACCATACATTATTCAAAATAAATAACTAAATAAATTAATATTATAATAAACCTTTTTTTTGCCCATCACCCATACATTATTCAAAATAAATAACTAAATAAATTAATATTATAATAAAACCTTTTTTTGCCCTTCACCCATACATTATTCAAAATAAATAACTAAATAAATTAATATTATAATAAAACCTTTCTTTTGCCCATCACCCATACATTATTCAAAATAAATAACTAAATAAATTAATATTATAATAAAACCTTGCTTTTACCATCACCCATACATTATTCAAAATAAATAACTAAATACAATTACATATTATCATAAAACACTTTTTTGCCCATCACCCATACATTATTCAAAATAAATAACTAAATAAATTAATATTATAATAAAACATTTCTTTTTGCCCATCACCCACACATTATTCAAAATAAATAACTAAATAAATTAATATTATAATAAAACCTTTTTTTTGCCCATCACCCATACATTATTCAAAATAAATAACTAAATAAATTAATATTATAATAAAACCTTTCTTTTTGCCCATCACCCATACATTATTAAAAATAAATAACTAAATAAATTAATATTATAATAAAACCTTGCTTTTACCCTATCACCCATACATTATTCAAAAATAAATAACTAAATAAATTAATATTATAATAAAACCTTTCTTTTTGCCCTCCACCCATACATTATTCAAAATAAATAACTAAATAAATTAACATTATAATAAAACTTTTTTTGCCCATCACCCATACATTATTCAAAATAAATAACTAAATAAATTAATATTATAATAAAACATTTCTTTTTGCCCATCCACCCATACATTACAATAAATGACTAAATAATACTATTATAAAACCTTTTTGCCATCACCCTACTCAACATTCTTAATAAATTAACTAATGGCAAATATTTTTATTAGTTTTTGCCCATGCTTCAAATATTATACATCACTCAAAAAAAAAAAAAAATAAAAAAAAATAAAAAAAATAAAAAATATATATATAATATAATTCTATAAATATAATTTATAATAAATAATAAAATAAAAATAATAAAATAACAAAATTGTAAAATAATAAAATAAAAAGAGAATGACTTTTCTTTTCAACACATCAAACAAACAAAGTCCTCACTGGCCATCAGAGGGAAGTGATGCTGATAAAAATAAAAAATAAAAAAAATAACAAAAATCACATCTACATTTTTGAAGCCAAATTTTGAATTTCACCTCAGATATTTATGTACATTTGCTTACTGACAAAAGCACCAACAGGACTGCCAGCAGACTGAGATTGTGGAAATACCTTCTAGAGAACAGATCAAAACAGCCCAATCTGCTCACAATGCAGTAGACTTCAGGTGAACCACACCTTTACCGCTGGGCTAAAACACACACGCAAAAAAA
This sequence comes from Hybognathus amarus, assembly GCA_030378365.1. Lineage (NCBI taxonomy): Eukaryota > Metazoa > Chordata > Actinopteri > Cypriniformes > Leuciscidae > Hybognathus > Hybognathus amarus. Next base: position 98,663 of record JAQIUQ010007157.1, read on the forward strand.
AATATTTAATAACATTTACATCTAACTGTTGACTAGAAGTCACTAAAATATAACCTAATGAGGTCATGTGACAATAATATAAAATGCTACAGTTTGAAACATTGTTGCATTTTGAAACATTCTACATTCTAAAAATAAAGGTTCCAAAAGAGGGTTTTCACAGTGATGTCATAGAAGAACCATTTTTGGTTCCCCAAAGAACCTTTAAGTGAACAGTTCTCAAAAAAAATATTTTTTCTTAGTGTTAAGAACCTTTTCCACACTTGATTTTGAACATACTGTAATGTGAGAGAGGCTATTCACATCTCATCCATGGTTCCCTCACACATGTCATCGCCTGCAGTCAGACGTACTCTGAAGAAATATTTTCTGCAAATAGACAAATAAAGAGAGCGGCTCACCAATAAGCGCCGACAGTAGCCAAATCTCCGGCTGCCGTCTTCCCCGGTTAACACGAACGAGAAAGTCTCACTAAAAACAACAGATTTGATTCAAAATTGTGTAACAATGGAGCAATTGCTTTCCAAACGGCACAAACAATGATTTATTTCAGAAAACAGCATCAAATGTGCTTCTAATAGCTCTTGAGGGGCTGTAAGCATGTGGATACCTGGGAAGAACTGTCCACCGGAGCCCAGTCTTTAGCGTCAGGGAAACAGAACTGCGGGATCACTTTCAGCTGGTCTTCAGCTTCTCGCATGAACTTAAAGCTTCGCTCCAACTAGTGAGGGAAACAGACGCACGGTTCAGGAGACATGTACTGACGTGAACATCTCCAAGTCCAGGTTGATTTGGGGGAGAGATGTTAGTACCTTTAAAGGGAACTGCTGTGTGACTTCTGGTAAATGCGGCACGCCGGCTTTGGTCTTATGAAGAGCCACAACCAGAAAATACTCAAACAACTTCCTCTCCTGCAAGTCCATCAAGTCTCGCTCCAAAGTGCGATATCGACCGATTTGCCTCAACATAGACTGGACGGACACTAATCTCTGACTGTGAGCTGATATAGATGAGGAGGAAGGATAAACACACAAATATGATGCCTATCCCCATTGAAGTTCATTGTGTGACGTTCTCTCAGTGACTGTAAGGCCTCTTACCCTTTAGTTTCTCCTCCGTGTCACTCTCAGACTCGCTGTTGTCATCAGTCACTGTGCCAGAGAAGAGAAAGGTCAAAGGTCACCAGAGAATCAGTATGCAGGTATTCACTAAGACACTTCATGCTTGGGTGCACATGTGTATCCAATTACGTAACATAATTCTATCATCCCAGGAAAAATGGGTCAAACGCAACTGACCCCAAACTGTAAACGTGTCCATAAAGCTAAGTGGACGCACATGTGTCTGAGGCCCAATCTGTCCCACAATGCACTGTTAAATGGGCTGTTACTTTATAGGTGAATATGGGTGCAACAAATATGGTCATCCAAGGGTCAAGACTAGAACTCTTATAATGCAATGTAAACCATGTAGTATCTTTCTTTAAAAAAATATAAATAAAAAAAGATAATATAGAAAATGTACAATATGTACAAACAAACCAACACACACACACACACACATATATAAAAAGTAATAATAAAGTAAAAATAAATGTATTTTTTAATTTATAATTCAGGGCTTGGAAATCGATTAATCACATCTGACATAAAAGTTTGTATTCATATAATATATGTGTGTACATAATATATTTATAATATATATATATATATGTGCACATACACACATATGTATGTGCACGTAAACACAACATTTTATTGTAGATGCAATTCGATTTGACAGCCCTTAATGTATGTTTATATATTATTTTATATGCATGTTTTAATTTTTCCTCAATATATAATATATATATATATATATATATATATATATATATATATATATATTAGGGCTGTGCAAAGATTAATTGTGATTAATCACATCCAAAATACAAGTTTGTGTTCACATAATATATGTGTGTGCTGTCACTTTGTATTATTATTTTATGTATATAAATACACAAACATGCATGTATATCGATTATGTATTTATATATCTACACAGTATTTACGTGCAAATAATTCTTAAATATATACATGCATGCATATGTATGTATTTACAAAATAATTATACACAGCACACACATATATATTATGAAAACACAAACTTTTATTTTGGATTCGAATTAATCGCGATTAATCTTTGCACAGCCATAATATAAATATATAATAAATTAAAAATAAACTAAGCATATAAGGTGTGTGTGTGCATAAAAAAAATCAAAAGCAAAAATAAATATATATAAAAACATATTTATTTTAGTTTTAGTTTTGTATGTCTGTATATACACTGTATACTAATATATGAAGAGTTCAGATGCAAAAGCCTCTAAATGCCATTTGAAATTTTCTTCTGAAAATTATCATTTTTATCAAGCTTGTATATTTAAGTTCAGTAATTTCACTTAAATGACAATTAATAGGTAATCTTCATTGTCATTTAAGTGAAATTACTGAACTTAAATATACAAGCTTGATAAAAATGATCATTTTAGAAGAAAATTTCAAATGGCACTTAGAGGCTTTTGCATCTGAACTCTTCATATATATATATATATATATATATATATATATATATATATATATATACACATTAAAAACTAAAAATGAAATATATACTCACTTCACTTGTGACAAGCGTGAGCAAATAGAATGTACTACTCCTTCAAGCATGTCTTTAACAGGAAAAGGTAGTTCTAAATTTAGCACACACACACACCTCATGTCCTGAACTGGCCTCGGTCGACTGCGAGACCCTCTTCATCCTCTTCTTCCCCGGCGGGCCTCAAAGATGCCGTTGATTTTCTGCACCATCTGTTGAAAAGGAAAACAGTCACGGCTCTTGCTTTATCAGACACAGATCTTCCAAAGGAGTTTTGAAGGAAATGACTTTTTCCTCCATTTTTCAGGTGTCTCATCTGCCCGTCACATTTGTATTAGCAGTGGAAGCATTCCGGCGGGCCAGAGTCTCAAGTCGGAGCCATAAATCACTGATAAATCAAGGATTACACTGACTCGGGTTTGACTGTACCTTTGGTATTTCCTCCGCCGCCGGTCTGTACGGATCCCCGACAGGCACGGGTGTGTCGTCCGGGCTGCTGGGTGTTGACGGAGGGCTGACTCGGGACGGGGACGGCCGCCACCGCTCTCTGCCGGTCTTGCGCAGTTCCAATAGCTTGAAACTTGCGTCGCTCTGAATTCTGCCTGAAGAAACCAGGCTTGGAGGACAGCTGTCATTGAGAAATTGTAATTCAGAGTCAGTTACTAATTAGATTTGATCATTCATCATTTCATCACAACAGAACCGAAACACAACACAATGCTGAATAAAGTCTAAATAGTTTTTGTTATTTTTGGACCAAAATGTATTTTCGATGCTTCAAAACATTGTAACTAACCCACTGATGTCACATGGACTACTTTGACGACGTCTTTATTTCCTTTCTGGACAAGGACAGTATACCGTACACACATTTACAATGGAAGCTTCCCGGTCAAAAGTGACCGGACACCTAAAAATTTTATTTCCTCCATCCCAGTAAAACCAATGCAATTTATTTTTGTTCTATAATATTTATTCTTTGTAATTTAGTATTTTGAGACAATTTGATTGAATTTATTAATATTTATGCAATATTTATGGTCTATTTTTGCCATGGAAAATATATATATTTATATATATATATATATATATATATATATATATATATATATATTTTTTTTTTTTTTTCTAAAAAATTATAATGCATCAAAAAATGGTAATGTCATCCAGTCAATCCAAACTTGTCTGGCTTTATTTTGCATCTAATGTACAAATGACATTTTTAATTTCGGGGAGAATAACCTATTCTATGTGAATTCACATCACTCATCTAGATGTTAGCATTGAATGCTGATGGATATAAAGTACTCGCTCTAGAGTGGAAAGAATTAATCAGGAATGCTGTATGAATACCTTGGATGGAGTGTCGGAAACGGGAGAGACGGGGAAGAAAGGACGGGATATTTGCTCCCAAGACAGCGGCTTTCCAACTCGAATGTCTTCATATGGGTTCTCCTTCAATGGAGGGTCTAAGAAACAAAATGTACACCAAGATTATTATTAGCAATGCTTGCTTGGCCATTTTTCAAAATCATAATGCTGTATGGATATTGATATTTACACTACAAAAAAAAATGTTTTTACTTGTTTTTCAGTAAAATATCTAAATATTCTTAAATTAAGATACATTTTCTTGAGAAGTGAAATGATAAAAGATTGTTTTCTGATTGTTTTTACAATTAAGTGACTTTATCCTTAAAACAAGAACAAATATCCGCCAACGTGCTAAGAAAAATAAACGTATTATTACTCTGTATTAAGTTAATGTTTACTCTGTATTATTTTTCTGACCCCATTGGCAGAAATTTGAGTATGAATTTTTTCAGAAACAAGACTTAAATCATTTTGCATCTCAAGTAAATATATATTGATTTAACCATGTTTAGATACACTGGAAAACAAGTCAAAAACACTGAGTAGGAATAAAGCCAATGTGTCTTGTTGAGGACGGATGATTTAAACCTGTAGACAATAAAACAAATGGCATAAAATACAAGATTTGCATTTAAGAAGACCATATTTAGACACTAACCAGGTACATTTCAAAATGTAACAAAACTAGAAAAGCTACACATTTCCTACCAAAACAAAACAGGTTCAATTTTCAATTAAAAACAAATTTAAATGCTTTCATAACGACAAGTCATAAATCAAGTTTTCTGACAAGTGGTGCTAGCTATTGTGGGCATTTCTCGCTAATTTCCCCTTGTCAACACAGCCTGGTTTGGATCTGCTTTTCAGCAGACTGACGTCATGTGTTTGGTTGCTTTCCAGATGTTTGTAAGTTTGCCAGGGAATCCACACAAACCTCATTAGCTGTGTGTGGCATCACCAAAGGCACTAACAAGAAGATAAACTCCTAGCAAAGTCTTTGAATGAGCCAGAAAGAAAGAGAGAGGGGGTGAGTGGAAGAAAGGTGTTCTTTTTCTGATGCAGAAAGCCTCTGTCACGTCATGATTCATCCACCAGATGTGCCTGGTGGGAAGAGTTCATGATGTTGGGACATCCAGTTCTAGAACACAAGAGAACGTACGCCATGCTCCACGTTCAAAACCATTAAAAGGACTGGCTAGTTGCCAGAGCAGAGAGAAACGCTAGATCACTGGTAAATGTCATTATATAATTAGACAACATTAAACACGAATGTAGGAGGATTGTGCAAACAAATTTAGCTGGATCTGACTAGTAGTCAGATTTATCATAATCACAGATAATCAAAGTTTAATGGCTTCTACAGATTGTGTGATTTCAGCAATCCTATAAAATCACAGATAGTGTAGCAGATTAATGGCATATTTCAAGAGAATCGTTCAAATTGGTATAGAAGCATAAAATTTGGCACAGATAATCTCTAATGGTCACTTTTTGTGAAAAGGCGTTGGCCACCCAAAAATTCAACGAGGTGGCCATTTTTTCAAGATGGCCGCTATTTCTGCCAAATGTTGATTATGTCAACCGTTCAAACAACTGTGTGAAAATACTCTCTTCTCTCTCTCTCTCTCTCTCTCTCTCTCTCAAAAAAAATGTTTTTTTTATGAAAACGGTGCTTAAAAAGTTTAAGATGGTAACCATTTTTTTCAAGATGGCCGCCATTTTTCTTGAATCTTTTTTTTAAATGGTGATGCTTTAATGAAATTTGGTATAAATATTCTTCAATGAACATTATCATGGAAAAAGGTGTGTGCACATACCTTTTTCCAAAGAGTGTTCCTTGAAGAGTATGTCTGCCTAATTTTATGCTTGCATCACCATTTGAACAATTGAAATAATTCATATTCAACACGGAACGGTGGCCATCTTTAAAAATGGTGACCATCTTGAATTTTTGAGGGACAAGCATCTTTTTCCAATAACATGTTCTTTAGAGAGTTTTTGTATCAAATATTATGCTTGGATCACTGTTTGAATAATTGACGACGTAATAAGCATTTAATAGCAATGACGGCCATCTTGAAAACTGGCCGCCATATTGAATTTTTGAGTGGCCAACGCCTTTTTCCAAAATAGTGGCCCTTAGAGAGTATCTGTACCAAATTTCAAGCTTCTATACCAAAGTGAATGATTTTTTTTTCTAATCTGCTGTACTAAGAGTACGACACTGATAATAAACTTGGGTACGGCATGCATGTAGACTGTACGATGATGACACCTATTGAATGGTAGGTTGTGACGCAAGTTAGTATATAAGAAAAATACGTCATCAGGATGCACTAGTGGTGAAGAAATACAGCAAAATGAATCGAACTTTAGCAACTGTGGTTTTTATGTTCGAAGAGGAAGCGAAAGGAGAATATGGAACACGGCAATCTTGCAAATGATGCTTGAGGAAAGTGGTTTTCATGTTGATCAATACGCCATTTCAGGTTGCATTTTTATTGGCTAGTTGTAGGTCGTAGCAGCAAACACTGTTAAAATTTGGACACAATTATCGCAGGCTACTGTATCTTTGGTCTTTGAGTCTCTCACTGTATGACTGTATCAGCCAAGACCCTGGAAATCGCCACGATTCGTCACGTTTCGTCTGAGACATCCCAAAATCATGTGATGAGTACATAATAGGAAAGCTATGCTTTTCAGCACCTCCATCTTTTTAGGTTATGACCCAAAATTTGGTTGCAGATCTGAAATTGCTATGCTAACTAAGGGCATTTTCAGACTAGTTTGTTTGTTTCCGAAACAGGGATTCATTTGATAATTTGTTGTCTTGCAGGGCAAATGCCATGTTTATTAATGGCAAAACGAACCAAACTAAGGGAGAAAACGCACCGAGTTCACGAAAACAAATGCTCCAGGTGTTAAAAAGCCCTGGAATTATAATAAAATGCTACTAAACTAACATAGTGGCTTATCAATATTTAAAATTCAGGAAAACGGCCTCCCGTATATGTTGTTGTTGACCTATTGAACTATTTTTCCAAGACCATCATGTTGAGAAGACTGATGTGGGGTAACACAAACATAGAGGACCGTGGGTGAGGTTGAGCAAAGAAACACCAATGTTTGTGATGGCCTTGTCTCAATTTGGTACTTATTAGGTACCTTATTAAGTTTCAAGCTCCTGGGCTTCTGGGAAATTGCTCTGTCAGGTGCACAGTCGGCCAAGTTTTACCCAGTAGCATTGTAGTGCAGTGCACGGTCATACCTAGGATATCCTCGTAGACGTTCTCCTCCGATAAAGTGCGCGTGAGCTCCTAGCTTAGATAGATCGTAGAGATCTGCTCGACAGCCTTCTGCTGACGACTGTAGAATATCTTCAAACTCGTAAGACTTCCTGCAGGTTCAACAAATACAAATAAAACTCCTTATTAATATAAAGATCAAGAAGAGTCCAATTAAGTCCACAGGAAATTGGAGAACTTATATGTCCTCTGGTTTAATGTACAAGATTGAGGACTTTGCACAGATTCAATTAAAAACAGACCCCATTTCCACAGATTAAGATTGCACCACAGTGTCTAAAGTTAAAACGTATTTCATAGATGGGCTAGACTGATAAATGCTACCATTAAAACTGCATCTCCATAAAGACTGAGGACGGTAATCCTTTAGGGGAGTCTTGGTTTCAAAAGATTTATTTTCACATTAGTGTGACATAAAAATCAGATGGTAGGCTACTAAATTTGCAAGGTTCCTTCAGTCCACGTGCCATTTCTCCAGTGTCTACGTATGGATGGCAAGTACCACTGAGAGCAATATGAGATTACGGGTTTTTAAATCCAGACAAATTCACTGTATGGATGTATTAAGCTTTTAATGTAATACATCAAGCCACCTTTATTTATATAGAGCTTTTTACAATACAGAGCGTTTCAAAGCAGCTTCACAGAAATAATGCAAAAAAGTTTGCTTCCAGTAGAAAATAGCACCACAGTCCAGCTTAAGTAAGTTCTGTGATGTTTCATTTTTGTTTTAAAAAAGTTATTAATTTAGTTTGATATATATATCAATATATATATATATATATATATATATATCTATATATATTATTTCAGGATTCTTTGATGAATAGAAAGTTCAAAAGAACAGCATTTATTTAATTCGAATCTTTTCTAACATTATAAATGTCTTTACTGTAACTTTTGATCAATGTAACTCATCCTTGATGAATAGAAGTATTGATTTCTTATTTATTTCCCCCAAAAATAAAATACAAATTCTTACTGACCCCAAACTTTTTAAAGGGTAGTGTTTAATGTAACAAAAGCTTTCCATTTCAGATAAAAGCTGTTCTTTTGAACTTTCTATTCATCAAAGAATCCTGAAATAAAAATGTAAAAAACTGTTTTCAACATGGATAATAATCATACATGTTTTTGGAGCATAAAATCATCATATTAGAGTGATTTGTGAAGGATCATCTGGAGTAATGATGCTGAAAATTCACCTTTTTTTCAGAGGAATAAATTACATTTTAATATATATTAACATAAAAAAGTCATTTTAAATTGTCATAATATTTCACAATATTACTGTGTTTTTTATCAAAAAATTGCAGCCTTGGTGAGCAGAAGAGACTTCTTTTAAAAACATAAAAAATCGTACCGTTCTTAAACTTTTGACCGGTAGTGTAAACCTCAGATTTCTTGTCAAATCTAGCTGTGCAGTCAATCTCAAAACTCTTTCCCATTTCAGATGTTTTTCGAAAAACATCAGCTTTTTTGAAACATAAGCTTGGCAAACAGTCGAGTTGTGCAAGACTGGAAGTAGGTTCCCAGGGATGGCCACCAAGTAGACTGACTCGTCTACCAAAAGGTTGGTTAGATACCCAAATGAGGTACAAATTTTCCTGACACAATCCAAACCCTGAGCTCATATTGGTTGAAAGTCATCATAGATCAGTCTTCTTACCTGTTATGAGTGTTTGGAGCTCGATCCGGATGGTGTTCTACAGACTCCTGGTGGTGGAGGACAGGGAGGGAAGGGGTGGCGGAGGTATGGAAGGTAAAGGGGGAAGGTTTCTTTTACCCTTGACTAACCCGTGGTTGTCCACATGATTGTTTGTCTGTGTGTGGTGCTGAAAGGTTCTTTGGGGTTTTGGTAAAGGGTTAATGGAAGGAGCTCCAGGTTCACTGTAGACGTTCTCGGGGTCCCGACTTCGACGGCTGCCAGATCTCACCACATCTAGAGTCCCGAAGATCGGCTCAGCGGCTCGTTTCTCTGCCTCCTCCTGCTCCTCTTTGGAAGCTGGGCAGAAATAATTGCCTGGCATGGACAAGGATGATTTGGAAGGAGTCTCCTTCATCGCTTGCTCAAGTTTTTTAATGTGCGTGAGCACTGACTTTTTGTCCTGACAAGTTTCTGTCATTTTCCCCAATGGGGATTTTGGGTCCAAAATCCATTCTTTTTCTTTCTGTAGAGGTTCTCCAGACTTGCTACCGTTCTCTTTACCACAGTTCTGTCTCTCCCAGTTGAAAAGTCTCTTGCTGTCTTTCCTTTGTACTTCTGGTTCCGCCTTCTTCTTCCCACTTTCAGTTTCTTTCGGCCCGGTCGTCTGGGGGATTGCCCCGGTGGTCTCCGTTTTGCCTTCCCATTGGGAGATCTTGTCCCGAATGCTGGCAGTGCTTTTGAGTCCTGAGGGCGTTTTGGGGGACTTGCTGCAAACGCCCAAGCCGTTCTCAATGGGCCGAGGATTGGAAGGACTCTTGTGGGCAAGCATGATGTTGTCTCCTGGGCGTCGGTTGAGGTTGCTCAGAGATAGAGACCGTCCCCAACCCCACACAGGTCAGGCCGCTGAAGCACCACAGATTGGGCCTGGTCAGGCTTCAATCCGCAGCAGTGGAGCCTGAAGACACCACAGGAAAGATGCTAAAGTCATCAAGAGTGTCTGAGTCATTAGACAGTAATTATAGAGTCAAGGTCAACATACTTCTCGCATAATTACATTTTCAAAATTACCAATTACCAAAATCTCACAACCACAAAATTACAAACAAAGCAGTCTACTAGATAGTATTCAGCTATACACCAAAAATGTTCAAAGTTTCCACTTTGGTATTGGTATTAAAGGAGTAGTTCACTTTTAAAAAAAACTTTGCTGATAATTAACTCACCCCCATGTCATCCAAGATGTCCATGTCCTTCCTTCTTCAGTTCGAAAAGAAATCAAGGTTTTTGATGAAAACATTCCAGGATTTTTCTCCATATAATGGACTTCAATGGGAACCAAACGATTTCAAGGTCCAAATGAGAGTTTCAGTGCAAACTGCAAACTGTTCAGAAGGACTTTAAACGACACTAGACGATGAATGAGAGTCTTATCAAGTGAAACGATCGCTCATTTTAAAAAATAATAACGAAGTTTAAGTTTTATAAGCACAAATGCTCGCCTCGTGATGTACGTTTGTGACTCTCCTGTTCGAACTCGTTTATCAAAATGAATGAATCTTTTCCCAAGTCAACTTGTTCATTTCGTTGGTTGAATGAACCAAATGACACGAAAAAAGATTTGTTCATTTTGATGAATGAGTTTGAACAGGAGAGTCACGAACGTACATCACAGAACAGAGCAAGGCGAGCATTTGTGCTTATAAAACTTAAACTTTGTTATTATTTTTTAAATGATCAATCGTTTCACTTGATAAGACCCTTATTCATCGTCTGAAATCGTTTAAAGCCCTTTGAAGCTGCACTGAAACCCTCATTTGGACCTTGAACCGTTCTGGACCCCATTAAAGTCCATTATATGGAGAAAATCCTGGAATGTTTTCATCAAAAACCTTTATTTCTTTTCAACTGAAGAAAGAAAGACATGGACATCTTGGATGACATGGGGTGAGTAAATTATCAGCAAAAGTTTTTTTAAAAGTGAACTACTCCTTTAATTGCATTGTCTATCCAATACAATACAAGACAACAAATTAAAATTACTTTTTAAAAGCACAAGTTTAAATGAAATGCAGATGGGCGTCTTATATCCTCTGTGGAAATAAAATACAAGCCTTTCACTCCACAAAACAGCATCAGCACATCTAATTGAAGGTTATGAATTGGAAGGTTATGAACTCCTCTGTGAACGTTTGACCTGATGAGCTTGCACCAACGGGCCAAAGTTCATGGGACAGACGTGCATCTTTCTCTTTCTTTAATTGGCTCAGTCAATAAACACAAACAAACAGAGGAAATGTGAACCTAGAAACTATTTGTCATCATTTTACAGGAGAATATCTTCACCAATATGCCTCCAAATAGCGATACCTCTTTTTCAAATACAAACTGTTGGCTCTCAGAAAATTCAAATAAACTTTCAGCAACTTTCTTTTGGCATGTTGGGGTTTTTTCTCTCTCTTTCTGGCTAATGTATCTCATTTCATGAAGCTCAAGGCAGCCAAGAGGAAAAAGTAGGTCAAGCTCCAAAACCCCAAGGAAGAGAATCAAGAGAGAGAGAGAGAGAACGAGGCAGAGACAGGGGTGAGAGGAAAATGAGGATTGTGTAGGACAAAATATGTGAAGAATAGGCCTGCTCAAACTCTTGCATGGCACATCACCCATCATCCGCCAGGATGTAACTAAAGTCTCCTCTTCCTGGCTGAGTTAACAGGATTGGGAACATTGTACAGTGAGCTGATGAAATAGCATTTGAAGAACAATTCTCTCTATTTTTTCAACACTACGCCTCTGAGTACCGAAAAGTCTTCATTAAAGTGAGCTCACTCATTTCACCCATTCTTCTGCATGTTTTAAATCTTTTACTAACACACTATGGCATGCCAAACCACCATGGGTTGGCAGTAGCAAAGGAGTTTAATTAGATTTCGGTAAAAATAACTTTCACAGTTAGGCTTGTCCCAAAATTACCCTCAATATCCCACCTGGGGATGTTTATGAAGTCTATCAGTGTTTACCTTACTGGGCATGTTTAGTTTTAATACTGCGGTGTATGATCGATGTGGCACAGTCTGTTTGCTGGGAAACTTAAGCATGGACTGAACGTCATTTAAGGTATGGTTTTAAAAGGCACCAAAATTGCCGTCCCAAAAAGAACAAGCTAGCTTAGTTAGTACTTGGTTTTGTTAGCTAGTTTCTATGTTAGACAATAAAGTTGAAGTCTCATTGTTTTATTAAAAGTGCACCGAGTCATTTTTGGTCCTGAACTGTATACTGACACTTACTGAATTGGGTAAAGCATGGATAACCCCTGGACTCGGCTACTGTTCAGTGTGTCTGGTAGAAAATTCTGAATTTTTTATCTTTATTTCAATGAAATGATTGTACTATATTTTAGTTCAATAATATTTTTGTGACTTTTTTTTAGAGACCAGTGGCACCAAATGGAACAATAAAAAATATTTTGCAATATTTAACAATGCTTCTTTTGTTTGATTAAACAAATAGTTTAATAGTCAAATTAACCCCCATGTCATCCAACATGTCCATTTCTTTCTCTTCTTCATTCGAAAAGAAATTTCCAGGATTTTCTCCATATAATGGACTTCAATGGGTCCAAACGGTTCAAGGTCCAAATGAGAGTTTCAGTGCAGCTTCAACAGGCTTTAGACGACACCAGACGATGAATAAGGGTCTTATCAAGCGAAACGACGCTCATTTTAAAAATAAATAGCAAAGTTTACGTTTTATAAGCTCAAATGTTCGCCTTGCTCTGTTCTGTGATGCGCGTTCGTGACTCTCCTGTTCGGACTCAATCATCAAAATGAACGAATCTTTTTCGAGTCATTTCGTTCGTTGAACATCTTGGATGACATGGGGGTGAGTAAATTATCAGCAAAAGTTTTTTTTAAAAGTGAACTAATCCTGCAGGAAAGCTGCAGCTTTAACAACAACAGCAACAAAATACCAGGAAATTAAAGGACTTAGTTGTACATACCCGTTTGCTGATTGGTAGATGCAGTCCTCCGTGTTTGTACAGAGCAGAAGTGCTCTCCCGCCAGTCATTGTGCTAGCAGATGGCATCCTACACACACACACAAACAGAAGTAAGTATTTTTGGACAATTAACATGGAAATATCATAGTTTCAGGGTCATAGCAGGACCACTATCGCCAAATATGATTGACCATAAGCGTATATAGTTTGGATTGGTGGTATGGTTCATGCACATCCATGCAGCCTAGCATGGATAAGAGCAGCAATAACAGAACAGGGTAAACAGAACAGAACCAATGAAGAATGCATAGCAGATATCATTAATGCCAATATTTTAATGTAGAGAATTTAGTCTGATTCAAAGGAAATGCCAAATCCTGACTGGAGACAGGTGGAGCTAGGGAGGGAGGAGGGCAATCGCTCATGACAAACGCGATAGCAGCTGATAATACTAAAGGAGCTTAAATACGTATACAGTGAGCTTAAATAGCTTGAAATGCCATATACCATACTATATTCTGCATATAACATACCATAGTAAATATCAAAATAGCAGGGTATCACAATCTGAAACCATCACTGAGTGCACGTGTTAGAGGAAACAGGGATTTGGGGTTTCCCTAAGGACAGCTCTAACTTTACCATGGTACAGTCACAGTACTTTTGGACATTTACAACAGTCATCCATTTATCCTCATGACACAGGAGTGGACTCAGTCCTGGAGGCCGGATGACTCACAACACAAACACAAAAGACTTTAGTCAGAGAGTTTACAACAGACTGGTTTCTACAGTTACAAACATTAAACAAACATCCCAGTTTTGCTTCATTTGGGAAATCATAAAAAGTCGACAGAGAAATGTCGAATGCGAAATATTCAAAAAAGAAGACCAAACTTAACGTGACCTACGACCTCGTACTTCTCTCTGCTCTGTGTTTTAAAGAAGCCAGTAATTATCATCAACCAGCCAATAAAAAAACTTGCTAAGCAGTCGGGTCTGTTTTCGTGTGATCTGGACCCTCGCCACACAGGTGTTACCACTTAACCAACACATTTGGAGAGTGTGTACGTGTGCGTCTGTTCTTTTTGTTCTGCCAAACGGAAGTATGACAATGTCCATGGGACACAAGCGGGGGTGCAGTATAAACGAACCCCATCTGTTTCCACGGCCGGCGAGCGCCATTCCACATGTGCAAGAGCTCAACGATTAACCCACATTCCCAGCATTCTGCCACCACTGGAGTCGGCCGTAAAAACCTTCCTCTCCGGCTCAGATGACGTAACCGTTACCAAACTGTGCGCTTTGGAGTCTCGAGTCTCTGGTGTGGTACTCAATGTGTTGATCTACACTGTAAAAATGTATATGTTTTATCTAATCAAAAATATTGTGGCAACAGATTACAAGCAATATTATTAATTAAATGTATAATAATATAATAATTAATTAAATCAATTCCTTAAAAGCTAACCATTTAAAATGAGTAAAACTTACAACAACCAAAAAAAAAAACATAAATTTAAGTCACCATTATGGTGATCGGTGTTTAAAATTACGTTACGCTTGTTAACATCAGGTGTCTTCAATGTTGGCAATATAAAATAAAGAGTTCTTAATTAATCTTTGACATCTGTCTGTTAGATATTTTAGTTACTTTTTTAAGTTTTAAGGAATAATTTGATTAATTATTACTCAATTCTAATTTGTTAAATTTAATTAATAATATTGCTTGTAATCTATTGCCACAATATTGATTAGATAAAGCATATTCATTTTTACAGTGTATCTGTGGCGAGTATTCATTGGCATCATTGGTTGTTTTTCTGTTGTGCTGTGGAGTTTGGTGTGTGTGTGGTCACTGGTGAGCCCTCTTATTTTGATGAGCAATTAATGTAAACCATCCAAAACTTTTGGTACTAAACAGCAAAAGAACTGAAAAATACAATAAAATAAATATAAAATATTTTGTTCAATAAAATAATCAAATAAAACATAGTATAAAATACAAAAAAAATGAACTAAGATGTAAAATTGATAATTATTTAAATATGTAAAACAAACCATTATAAAATCATGCAAAATCATTTAAATTAAAATATATTTAATATTAATACATTTATTAATTAAATAATTCATCAAATTAATCAACAACCATACTCTAAGATTGATAGTCTACCTTAGTGACTTGTTGACTTATTGCCATTGAATGTCAACATTTGATATAATGTAATTAAATTGTAAATTACAGTTAATCATTAAAATAAGATACAAAACCCAAAAAGAAATTATTCATTATTTTAAATTATTATCATTAAATATATATTGTCGATCTTTATTTAGCTTGCGTTCTTTTCTTCGTTCTATCTTCTCTCTTTCTCTCTGGCGACCTACAGCCCTAAATGATTTTCAGCTGTGTGCGAGTGTGTGTGTGTGTGTGTGTGGCGAGTCACATGTTTGCGGAGCAACATCAGCGCCCACCCCCCCCTCCTCTTCTTCTGAAAATGCAAAGAAGGGAGAGAGAAATGAAAAAGTGAAGAGCCAAAGTTTGAGCCGAGCTGCAATGTAACATCTACTCGCTTATATCATTTGTAAATTTGTATAATATAATCGGCATGCATGCTTAGAAAACAAGCTGATTTAAAGAATCATTCGTGTCTATAACACAACCTGAACAAGTTAGAGTAAAGATCAACACTTAGTTTGTTACTTGAGTGTTCACGTTAGTCCTCATTCTGATGCCACAAACAGTAAACCTGACATTAGCTGTATTTACAACCTTCATTTCAGGGTCTTTGTTCTCTTCACGATTGTTAAATGTGACCCCTGCGAGATAAGGCGACTTCCACAAAGATGAGGAGAAAGTGAGCCATCTGTTTCAGCCAATAAAAACCTCTAAATGACCTGAGGGACCTTTACTGGCCCCGCCCCCTGACCCGATGCCCATCAGCTGATTGGATGACAGGGCGATCATTGTTCTGAACAGAAAGATGATTGGAGAAAACTGTGTTGACAAACAGAGACCGAGAGTAATGCTCAGTTTTACTGCTCTTTCATAGTTCAGGGGATTTAATGGAGCTTCCCGTAATGTTAAATCTCTATTTCATAAAAATATTTGCTAATAAATGCGTTTAACGCAACTTTAAAATCGCATGCATGGGGTGATTCCAGGCTGCAATTTTTTGATAAAAAATACACAAAAAAACACAGTAATATTGTACAAATAAAAACATGTATGATTATTATCCATGTTGAAAACAGTTTTTTACATTTTTATTTCAGGATTCTTTGATGAATAGAAAGTTCAAAGAACAGCATTTATTTAATTTAAAATCTTTTCTAACATTATAAATGTCTTTACTGTAACTTTTCATCAATGTAACTCATCCTTGATGAACAGAAGTATTGATTTCTTATTTATTTCCCCCAAAAATAAAATACAAATTCTTACTGACCCCAAACTTTTTAAAGGGTAGTGTTTAATGTAACAAAAGCTTTCCATTTCAGATAAAAGCTGTTCTTTTGAACTTTCTATTCATCAAAGAATCCTGAAATAAAAATGTAAAAAACTGTTTTCAACATGGATAATAATCATACATGTTTTTGGAGCATAAAATCATTCATATTAGAGTGATTTGTGAAGGATCATCTGGAGTAATGATGCTGAAAATTCAGCTTTTTTTCAGAGGAATAAATTACATTTTAATATATATTAACATAAAAAAGTCATTTTAAATAGTCATAATATTTCACAATATTACTGTGTTTTTTGTGTATTTTTTATCAAAAAATTGCAGCCTTGGTGAGCAGAAGAGACTTCTTTTAAAAACAAAAAAAATCTTACCGACCTTAAACTTTTGACTTGTAGTGTGTTTACCAAACACACGTTCGCCTCTGAAACTTTGTGCACTGTGAAAAGCACTAAATTTACCTTTGCTCTAAAATGAATGTGGATAGCAGTGAGAATTGTTTGAGCATCATTGAGATCTCTTTTGAAACCTTATTGGAGACACACGTGAGATTACTCTCAACATCAAAAAGGGCCACTTTTGACTTTTCAGGGCCTTGCAGTTCTGTCATACACTTAAAAACCATTAGGTTAGTGTACAAATCACATGATCACATGAGTGAGGGTCATCAGAAGCCCTCGGTAATGTTACGCAAGCGATCTTTATCATTCCAGAGACACACAGAGCAGATTCAGAGGGAAGAGACGGCATGCTTATTAAATCAGAAAACGTTTTTTCCCGCCAGACAAGAAAAGCTTTTAGTGTGTGTGATAACGGCTGCCGAGTGAAACATGTCAGTTACAGACGGCTTGTGTGCTTGTTTTTGTTAAACTTATGAACTTTTAAACCAACTAAGACCTTTATAAATACACAAATAATGTCCTGATTAAAATCTCTAAATGTGTCTGTACAGATTTGCAGATTTGTAGCATAAAAACGCTTCTTTTTTTGTGTGCATTATTATTATTCCAAAATGTGCATATAATAAGTGCGGCAAAAGGCAAACCATATAAATGAAATACATGTTTTTTTTATTTACAAACAGATTTGGAGGTCTAAGTGTACAAGTTCTTGTGTGAAAAAGTTATTTAACTTGCCAAATGTCCTTGGATTCAGTAAAAGAATGTAGATTCATCACATTTAGTGTGTAACAGCATTATATGAGTGGAACGATGTGTAAAAATGTGAGTGTGTCAGGCGATGTGAGGAGGAGACCTAATGGAAATGGAAGACCATCTGCGTTTAGCTATAAATCTTTTCATTTTTTCTCTCTCAGTCGGATCAAGACTAGCTTACCCAAACTCTTCTGCGGAGCTGGATTGTAGGAAGGTTTCATGAGGGACATTCATGAACACACACATGCAAACAAAGGGTCAGATTCACAAAAGCCAGGTCGAATCCGCATGACATCATGGGAACGGCATTACAGACCATGTTCATTCACAGACACTGTACAGAAATTCCACCAGTTTGACTTTAAGCACTACTTTTTTAGTTTTCAAGGACTACAATCAGAGATCGCACTTATCAAACAATATCTTTAGTATTTTTTAAGGATTTTTTAAACTCAAATGACAGATTTAAGGTATTCGAAATACAACTTACAACATAATTAATCACACATATTAAATATAAAGTGTATAATGGCTACACTCTAAAAAATGCTTGGTTATTTCAACCCAAATTTGGATCAAATATTGAATTTTAACTCAACATATGGGTTTGTCTACATTTGACCCAAATTTGGGTTAAAACAACCCAGCATTTTTTAGAGTGTATTATTGTTCAATCAATTATATTTTATATTATAATAGCGTGCTTTGTGTCAAGAAAAAGGTCTGATGGGGGTTTAGACAGGAATGCAGTGTTCATTCTGCGTGAAAAGATTGCATTTGTGTGTGTTTTTTATTAGATACAGTACACTCTGAACAACGCTGGGTTGTTTCAACACAAATTTGGGTCAAATATGGACAAAAACCAAATGTTGGGTTAAAAAATGCAATTAAAAAATGTAAAATTAAAAGTGAAAGTTGAAGTTTAAAATGACATTTTTAACCCAACATTTGGGTTTGTCCATATTTGAGCAAAATTTGGGTTGAAACAACCCAGCATTGTTTAGAGTGTAGTAATCAACATTAATTGATTAATGTCATTAATTTTTTTTAACAGATTTTGATTTTTTACAGATTTTTTTTTATTTATAGTTTTTTTTTTTTTTTTACAGATTTTTTTTTTTTTTTTTGATGTTGCGGTTCAGGGCTTCCGTAACTTTTAAATGATGGTGTACAGGTCGTCAAAAAAATCGGATATAGTCAGAAAATCGGTGAAGTAAATGCAGCCTTAGTCATTCTCATGTTTTTCCAAATCTGTGTGACTTGCTTCCATCATGAGAACACAAATCCTGAATGTTCAAGAGTGGTAAAAATGACCAATACATGCAATGCATTTGACTTGCATGCACAAGAGTGGCCAGCGCATTATTAAAATGCATGCTTTTGTGTACAGAAGCAAGCATGCAATTTTAAGAACATGAGAGTAAATGCATGATTGGTTTAATGTCTTGAATGCAGCGCAGTGATGAAATCTCTGTTGTGTCACGTATCTGAACAAGTGACCGAGATGTAGAGGAGAGCCAGCTTTAACTCTGTTCCTCCTCCTCACAGCTGGTTCTCATAAAGCCTTCACTCGGCTGTGGCCCTGAGGGCCCTCGCACCGATGACATCATGCTCTCTGCACTTCTCCAAAACAGAGAGATAGATGTGTGATTTCACCAGAGAGAGGACAGCTTGACTGATATCCAGAGCCAAATCGCAATCACATTAACTGTCCGTTCTCCGTCTTTCCTGTTTGTAGGTTTAGATTCTGCTGACACAAACCTCAGCAAATCTGACAAATAACTCGGATACTTGCTCACTGAGGATGCAAGAAAGTGGGAAAACAACACATTTAGGAACTATTCTCATCAGACGCGAGTGGAATCGGACGACTTTTCCCCACATTCTCTGCATTGATTTTGGGGGGTTCAGAAGTTTTGTGGCTTTAAAAGAAAAAGTTCCACTTAAACTTTCTGTTTCAAAAGGAAATACATCAACACAGACTCCGCTTGTCAAGCCATTTGTCTGAAAGTGTGATGAAATGTGTTGAAGCTGAGAGGAAACTCTTAAAGATACATAAAAACATCAGCAGATAAGCTAAATATTTACAATCCGGCAACATACACTGTTAGACTTTGCCGTAATTTTACAGTTACTTACCGCAAAAAAGCCCAAGTAAAATACTGTTTATATTATTTACGGTTAACTACTTTAATATGCACTGCATTGTGGGTATTTTTAATGAAATTTACAGTAACTTACTGTATATGGGTATCTGCAGTATTTTACTGTTTACGCAAAAGCAGTAGTGCTACTGTAAATGCATCTCTGCAGTATATGAACCACCTTGTATTACTTACAGGGATATATTTATGTTTTAGGTATATTAAATGTCATACGATAATGTTTTATATTTTTCCCCTCCATTTTGTTCTGCAGATTAATCATGAATCTGCATTGTTATTTATAAGCTATGCGCACCCTGGATGTTTAAAAAAATACGTGAATGGAAAGATTTCAAATGAGTTCTTGAGTCATTTGTATATTATTATTTTCTCCAATAATATATATATATTCCATATAATAAAATAGTATAATATAAATGACAATAAAATGAAATCGCGGTAAGGGCATCTTACTGTAAAATTAAATCATGGTAAGGCCATCTTACTGTAAAATCAAATCACGGTAAAGCCATCTTACTGTAAAATGAAATTGCAGTAAGGGAGACATACTGTAAAACACATTTACAGGTAAGCTACTGTAAAGGGTAACTTACTGGCAACTGGCTGCCAGTAAGTTACGCAAAAATACAATAAAATGTCTAACAGTGTATGGAACGTTTCAATTCTGCGGAATACGCACACACACACACGCATACATACACTCACACATGCATGCTACAATTACTGCTCTGCCATTGTTATCCAGTAGTGGCAAGGACAGACTTTAGACAGGAACACTTCTAGGTCGGCCACAGAATGAGACAGGAAGTGGAGAGGATATGCCAAACAATTCACGTGTTCGTTGCCTTCCAAATATAATCTCACTGTGAACTGTTGTGCATTTGAATCGCAGCTATGTTCCCTGTAGTTGCGGTGTCTGGATTGTAAAACATTAACAACAACGTTCAAATAACTTATTGTTAATGATACTCTTTGCGGGACACGGAGGAGGATGATAACCGTTTAGTGTTTACATTTGCTGGGGTCAGACGAGCACAGTGAAACCGTGGAAGTTGTAATTATGGTTTTAAGACAGAACCACATGACCAACCGCGCGACACTTTAGGCCTCAAGGGAGAAAACGGCATGACAAACTCTTATTTTCTTGTTTACGCGAGCGTTGGCTAGGCGCGACATCACGGACAGTTAGTCACACAGGAAGAGAGATAACAGGATGTGGAATTACAAGACCCCAGTAATCTCTCATGTGTCTCCTCTGGGGGTTTAAAGGAGATCTCAACAGGGTTTCACAATGTGCTCAGATTAGCCAAGATATTATTATCTGCAATCAAATGTTAATCTAATTTAGGAGAGCCGTTTTTGATCATATTCCCCAAGGAAAGAAAACATCTCTTTAATGTCTCAGTTGTTTCTCATTGACAGCAAAATGCCAGTGGAGACTTTTCTGTTTCTAATGAGAAAAAAAGGAGATTCAAGGGAGATTTCAACATCTCAAACTACACTCTAAAAAATGCTGGGTTGTTTTAACCCAATTTTGGGTCAAATTTAAGCCATTGGGTTACATTTTTAAATTACATTTTTAACCCAACGTTTGAGATTGTCCATATTTGACCCAAAATTGGGTTAAAACAACCCAGTGTATAGACCATTTTGCAAGATGTAAACAACACTGGTCCAGAAGCACTTCCTGTTTCAGTTTTTTAACACTACATTAAAGCTGGGATAAAATACAACCAACAGAAAATATAAAACAAACATCTTTAAGATGTTTTCTTTACATGTGAAATAAAGAAAACAGTTACAAACTGAAACAGGAAGTGTTTCTGGACCAGTGTTGTGTACATCTTGCAACTGTAAAAAATAAACTGTAAATTTTACGGTAAAAAGACGGCAGCTGTGGTTGCCAGTACTTTACCGTTTAAAAATACTGTAGGAACGTTAATGGTTTTACAGACTTAACTTAAAATTTACAGTAATAAACCGTATTTTATTTTCTGATAAAATGTGGATTTACCAACTTATTGACATATTGATATCTGTTTTAGACCATTGTAATACACTGACAACCAACAATCATCACAACAGTGATGAGAATTACATGAGCAATCACAGCTCATTACAAGTGTCATTCACACAAACATTAAGCACTATCAAGGTAACACACATAAAATTAAAAAAATGCAATAAACATTAATTTAACAACATTAAATATAACATAAAACCCTATAATGTACATAACTGATTAGAAAAAAAAAACAATAAAACTGTGAGGAACCATAGTTATTTCAACAAAAATACATAAAATGTGAAGTGTCACACAGGGAATTGTGGGAATGTCAATTTACGGTTTTTCACCGTAAATTATACAACGATTTGTTCTTTTTCACTTTCAAAAACTGTAAATTTAACTGTAAAATTATTTCACAGTTATTTACCGTGTATAGTACGGAAACTTTCCGATTACCAATTAACAGTTTTGCACTGTAGCATTTTTACAGTATTTTACCGTTAAAATCACAGATATTTTTTACAGTTTTCCAAGAAGTCTGCAATCCAATGCCAGAGATCTCAGTATGAACACATAAATGTCTTAAACTCTAGAGTTATACCTTGTTTTAGTGTTAAAGTTACAGATTTAGGTATCTTGGCAAATCCGAGACTCTAAAAAACAGTCAAAGCAAAAGTTGTTGGATCTCCAAAAAAATAGATAACCATACTTAATAAAGTCACAAATCATGAAGGAGCCCATCTGATCTTAATTCGAATGTACGCTATTCCAAAAGTAACTGAAGGTCGTGAAAACTTTCAGGCGGTTTGGTTTACATTCACTCTGGAAATGTTGATTTTGAGAGTGAGCTGAGGGCAAAAAGAGAGAGAGGAGAGGAGGAGAGAGAAACAAGAGGTTCAGTTGCTTGGTGGATCATTGACTCCGGAAGAGGACTTTCCCAAGCTCTCGCCACGCAGGGCTCCGATGGGAATAGCGCAGGGAATTGTAGGAATCTGTCTGCGCTGAAGCGCATGGGGCCGGTGGGAATGGCCAGGCGGAACCACAGAAGCGTGAGGAAAAACAGGAAGTGTAACTGGAGATCTGGCTTCGAGTCAAGCCAAGAGCGGAGAAAAAGTTGCGGTATGCGAGTATAGGGGCCACCGTGAGTTGCGCTGATCAAGGACCAATACCTACATCCAAGATTAGCATTGTAGCTCCTACATGAGATCGGAGACATCGCCACTCGGCCACCAAAAATGCTCAGGATGCTTCACGGCTTGGGAGAGTTTGCCATTAGATTAAAAATGATTAGTTTTATCTTAACATGTTGACGTCTCATCACCCCATCCTTCCCTTTGAAAATGTCCAGGTTTAAGAATACAAACCGGGACAAAAACAGAAGCTCAGCCACATGACTCCCCGAAAGGAATAGTCTTTGGAAATTCAGTGGTTTTCCCTTGTAACTCCAGAAGATCCATAAACGGGGAAACTGCATGTTCCTCTGCAAACATTACCAGCTTTAATGCATCACCGGGTGTTAGAGCACAGATATTTCCATGAGTTTCAGGGTCGGATTGTGACCTGGCATGGAAAACAGGCGTTTATATATTTAAAAAGGCTTGTGCATGTTTTATAGAATACTCTTTGAGGTTAGTTTTTGATCAGTTATCCAAACCACTTCTGCCAATTTCATCCCGCAACTTTGCCTCCAGTTACAATTTGCTAATGTTCCGCTGCAGCCTTCCCAACACAAACATCGTATCCTCTTCAAGGTCCTGAAATTAGACGTGCCTAGAGGTAAACCACGCTGAGATTCACATGTGTTGCTACAATGTTTGACTATTAAAGTGGTGGCCATCTTGAATTTAAGGGGCAAGCACTGTTTAAACATCTACATCACTGATTGAACGATTGACATAATGAACATTTGAAGAGTTCAGATGCAAAAGCCTCTAAGTGCCATTTGAAATTTTCTTCTAAAATGATCATTTTTATCAAGCTTGTATGTTAAAGTTCAGTAATTTAACTTAAATGGCAATGAAGATTACCTATTAATTGTCATTTAAGTGAAATTACTGAACTTAAATATACAAGCTTGATAAAAATTGTCATTTTCAAAGAAAATTTCAAATGGCATTTGGAGGCTTTTGCATCTGAACTCTTCATTTGACGAAAATCAGCGTCAAATTGGTATAGAAGCATGAAATTTGGCACAGATACTCTCCAAGGGTAATTTTTTGGGAAAAGGCGCTTGTCCACCCAAAATTCAACATGGTTGGCCGCCATGTTGAATTTTTGGGTGGACAAGCGCCTTTTCCCAAAAAATGACCCTTGGAGAGTATCTGTGCCAAATTTCATGCTTCTATACCAATTTGAACCATTCCTTGAAATATGCCATTAATCTGCTGCACTATATAGGGTTAGGCTTACTGCATGACACCACATAAAAACAGTGTAAGAATTTGCATGTGAATCTCCCAAGAGTCTGTGCACAACAAAGCTAGCATCTCGTCATGACCTTGATTCAAACAAGATGTTTTCCCTAAAAAAAAGCAGGGTATTCTTCTGAAGTGAGAACCTGATACAGGAATAGTAATCAAGGTTGCACTTGTACATACCAGGCAGTGTTTTTACGAGCGACTGTAACAACCTTAAAGCATTGTGTGAAATCTCGGCCAGGTGACGTCTCCACCTGCACAGGAGGACAAACGGGTGTCACTTCGCATTATCTGAAACACCTCTGACAGGGAAACAGCGCTGAACATAAAACTAAAGACTTAATAATACCCTTCCAATTTAAAAGTGAAGGTGTACCAATTACATTGGATTGAGGTCTTCATTATTTGTCCTTCAACAGAAACTCACCCAATTCCTGATCCGTAAACCACATATTTTATTGTACTTTTTTTACAGTTTTCTAGAATGAAGGCATGTTGCACAACCTGTCTAATTTGACTATTCCACCAAATAATAAACAAATTAGCACAAAGCTACTGTAGAGTCTGATTGGACACCACTGGCTTTTATTCGTCAACAACAACTTTTTCCTTCCTTTAACTAGTTAATAAGCAAAAAGGGTGAAAAGTTGAAAGTATTGAGTGTTGCATGACAGTGCTTGACCAGTAAGAACAAGAAAAAACTTGACTCTTCACTCAGAGAGTTCAATGAATTGGAGAATGTTGACACGAATCATGTGAAAGGGCCTTTGGGCGGCCCTTCTTAGATGGTTTGCTGTTTCCAAAAAGCTTTAATTGGTTGCAGATTGGAAATGTGCAGGCAGCAAAAGAGCGAAAGAAGAAAAGAAGGCAGTATTAAAGTGTTTTAGAAGGTAAAGAGGTATTTTAAACAACCCACGCGAGGAGAAGGAAGAAGAAACATCCCACGTTCCAGATGGGGAAGAATGGATTGTTTTACTCCGCCTCACCCACATTCTCCTTTTTCATTTTCTTCTTGTTCCTTTCCTTCCTGTCGTTCTGAAACTCCATGACACTTCCACGTCACATCTCTTGTCTTTGCACAAATCACATGTCCTAATGTGGCCTTGAAGATGAGCATCGCAGTTCATCCTATTCTCTGAAAGTACTTTGAGGACTGACAATTGATCTTTCTAATGATTGATTGATGCAATAAAGTCAATTTCATCTTTACACAGGGTTATGACTGTCCTATCACTCGCTGTCGGAGAGATTAGAGAGCGAGAACGCGAGAACGCGTCTTCTTTTTAAAAGACTACAATTGAGAAATGTGCATTATATATAAATCAACCCGCCAAAGTGGCTAGTAGAAGTCACTGTGTTAAACACCACTGAAATACACAGACATAAACACAAATTTGCTTTAGAGTCAAAAATATTTGGCGGGTTAATGTCAAGCCCTGTGCGAGTCATATGGACAAGTTTTGTCAGTTTAGCAGCTGAGGTCACTGTAATATTCTTAAAAACAAGGAAGGATGAGGATGAGTGAACTACGCCACAATTGAACCTTGATGTTTGCTCTGTCTCTTTCTCTCTCTTCTTGAGTCCTACAAAAACCACTGAACCTTGACTGAGACGGCATCGGAGCGACAGCTTGCAGGCACGGCTCCTTCAGGAGTGGGGGCTGGAAACTCAAAGAGTTATAAAAGAAGGAGGGTTACAGGAGGAGAAAGAACGGGAAGGAGAAGAAGGGGTGGAGGTCAGTAATCACCAGCATCTGTGGTCCGTTCCCTTCCACTACAACACAAAGCCCCGGAGACTCACGGGATTCCTGAGCAGCCAGAATCCCCTCACACACACACTGCAGGGCAAATTCTACAGCTGTTGCCGTGGGAGACAGTCAGAGCTCGGGTCAAGAACGGCAGTAAGGCCGTGTGTCCACCAAAGCTGAAACCGCTAGCCGCTGAGAAGGCAGCGTGCTTTGGGCGCTTCAGAGCGTTTCGGAGCGCAACGTTTTTTCCGTTGAGCGCGTTCGTTGCTATGATACAGAATATCCAGCACAGTTTAATTGTAACTGATTTCGGAATTACTTGTACATTTTTTCACACATTTTGTTGGGCTCTGCTGGGTGATGTCATTGTACAGAAAGAATGTTGTGACAGTTGGTCAGTGTGGTATTAAACCCCGCCCCCCTCCACTGTGATTGGACGGCTGGGTAAAAAGTGACAGTGATGAGTGCTGTGTTTTACCCAAAGTTGAACATTTTTCAACTCTCGCAACCAATGAAAAACACTGAGCGCTCAGCACTTCAGCGTGAAAAAAAGTTCTGCGCCTTGTTACGCTCATGGCGGTAAAGACGCGGCACTCCCATTGAAAACAAACGCAAGGCGCGTGAAAAAGCGTTTTGGTGGACACACAGCCTAAGGCCCGTATTTTTCTACACTGTAAAAAAATGATTTTTTGGTAAAGTAAATACTAGTGAAAAATAACAATGTAATTTACTTGAAAAAGTTAGTTCAGGCAAGAATTTAAAAAACTAAGTAAATTCCATATCAGTAGTAGAAATGAAAGTGTAAATATCAACTCAATAAAATTAAGTAAAAATTACTCAACTTTTCTGATACTGGGGTTCCCCATCATGCACTGGACCTTGAATAAATAATGAGGCTAATTTTTCACTGGTTTCCAGCTGTATTTACACTGTTTTATCATTGATTTTTGTTGTCAGTATTAGTAACTTGCCATTTTGTGACATTGAGTAAATTTTTTGCTCAAAATGATTCAGAACACAAAAACGACCCATCAAATGTTACCGCCATTGTGTATTATCTACCAAGTATGATGTATGACATCTGACATGATGTAATATAAATTACTTAGAGGATCTAAGTAAAGCACATACTTTAAATGACTGATAAAATTCAAGATTATTTGTTTTTGCAAAATGTAATACAAAGGCAAAGGAAATCGATATTAATCAACCTTTTACTAGCCGAGTTAAAATAAGGCTACTTATTTTTTGTAAAGTTTACTTAATTCCATATTCCAAGTAAATTTAACGCTTTAAATTTAAAGCTACTTATATGTTTAGGTTTTTACTTGGCAAATCTTTGTAAATTTACTAGCATTTTCTGAGTGAGATAGTTTAGCAAGCATTTTTCAGGTAAATCCTACTCCAAATTTTTTACAGTGTATCCTGGATGCCAGACGAGCTTAGCCCCGCCCACAACTTTTGAGGATGGGAAGTATACCCGAACCAAAGCTGTCGGACCAATCAAATAGTCGTAACGAGGCGCAGAGCGTCTTTTCCAGTGCTCTGTGTTTTTTACCGTTCATCGAGAGTTGAAGAATGTTCAACTTTGGGTAAAACACAGCGTAATCACTGTCACTTATTACCAGAAGCAGAATGTGACGGTTGGTCAATGTGGTGTTTCGCCCGTCCTTCACTGTGATTTGACTGACTGGTGCAAAACGCTTTGGTGGACACAGGGCCTTAGGGAACATTCCCAAATGTTGCACAGTAAACCACCAGGGTTTCGCTGACAGAAAAACATGAAGCATCTGGTCTGTCACAGGATGCATTTACATGTGTATGGACGCTTCTGCAAACGCAGTACAAGTAGACACAGATGTCTGTTCCCACATGTCGCAGGAATTCACACACAACACACACACGAAGTCAAGCATCATTTGCTCATTCATTATAGATAGAGATATGAACATAAGTATTAAACTCATCTTGCAGAGTTTGTATTATAGACATGGATTAAAAAACAGTAAAAAGTGTGAAATAAGTGATCAGACTTTACAGGGGATAAAAAACTTCCCTAGCAATCACCTAGAAACACCGCTAAAAATCATTCAGACCAACTAGCAACATCCTAGTAATCACCTAGAACAACTAAAACACCCTGACATACACCTAGCAACAGGCTAACAACCCCCAGAACACCCTAGCAACCACCTAGCAACCCCCCTAACAATCATTCAGACCACCTAGCAACAACCCTAACGATCATAGACCACCTAGCAACATCCAACCAATCACCTAGAACATCTAATACACCCTGACATCCACCTAGAAACACATCAGCTACCCCCAGAACACCCTAGCAACCACCTAGCAACACCCCTAACAATCATTCAGACCACCAACACCCCTAACGATCATAGACCACCTTGCAACATCCAAGCAGAACACCTAACACAACCTGACATCCACCTAAGCAACACGTAAGCAACCCCCAGAACACCCTCAGCAACCACTCAAACCACCTAGCAACACCCTTAATGATCATAGACTGACCTAGCAACATCCAAGCAATCATCTAGAACATCTAACACACCCTGACATCTACCCAGAAACACATCAGCAACCCCCAGAACACCCTAGCAACCACTCAAACCACCTAGCAACACCCTTAACGATCATCAGACCACCTAGCAACATCCAAGCAAGCATCTAGAACATCTAACACACCCTGACATCCACCTAGAAACACATCAGCAACCCCCAGAACACCCTAGCAACCACCTAGCAACACCCCTAACAATCATTCAGACCACCTAGCACACACCCCTAACAATCATTCAGACCACCTAGCAACACCCTAACAATCATAGACCACCTAGCAACATCCAAGCAATCACCTACAACACTTCTACAGGTAAGAACTGCTAAGAAATCTCAGTTCCTGCATTCAGTTCCAAAGGTTTCCAATAAACAAACCAGATGGAAAAATGTCCCTCTGTTGGCGCACTCAATCCTGTTCTTTCTTCCTCAACTCATCCTTTGACCTCGTGACTCTTTATTAGAGTCATTTAGAGAGAGCCATTAGTCACAGACCAGAGACAAACAACTCAGCAAATCAAACAGGCCTGCATTCAAGAAAGCCTCCTTACCAGAAACCTTTGCACACACACACACACACACACACACACACACACACACACACACACACACACACACACACTACTCTTATACACAGACACACTCTCTCTCTCACACACACACACACACTGCTTATTCAGAAATGATAGCTACGCTTAGTTAATTTGTCGAGAACCATTTTTTCTGTAAACGCACTGCATCTACAGTATATAAATTAATCTGACAATTTATATTAAGTATTTAGCTATACAAAGCATGGTACACTTATTAATCATATTTAAATCCAACCGAACTCAGAAGATTCAGTTTGTGCCTATATTGATCACTCTGTCTTTGTACGACTGCCGTCTGAAGCAACCGGAGCAGAAGTTTGATGTGTCATATTGGAAAGACTGTGGGATTCTGGGTATTTCCTGTCCCCTCGTCCAAAAACAAAAACATTTTAGTCCTAAATAGCAGTTACAAATAAAAGCATGAGGACGAGTCACTGCACTAGCCAAAAGAAATATCCCACGCAGAATATGTCCTCTGCTAACAAACACCAAAAATAGACATAAACTGATTTAAAATTGAATTCAGAGGTCCAAAACTCTCGGGTTCTTTTGATATTTACATCATTTATGAATTATGAAGTACATGCCTCGAGACTGACACCAAAACTGTCAATTCAGATAGACTCTCACCATCTATCTGTCTGTCTGTCTGTCTGTCTGTCTGGTCTGTCTGTCTGCCTGCCTGTCTGTCTGTCTGTCTGTCTGTCTGTCTGCCTGCCTGTCTGTCTGTCTGTCTGTCTGTCTGTCTATCTATCTATCTGTCTGTCTGTCTATCGATCTATCTCTGTCTGTCTGTCTGTCTGTCTGCCTGCTGTCTGCCTGCTGTCTGTTGTCTGTCTGTCTGTTGTCTGTTATCTATCTGTCTGTCGTTGTTTGTTGTCTGTCTGTTGTCTGTTGATTTATTATTATTATCATCTATTTTGTTTCTGTTGCTCTATCGTTCTTTTTGTACTGTCATTGTTTCACTGTCTGTCTGTCTGTCTCGTCTGTTGTGTCTGTCTGTCTGTCTGTCTGTCTGTCTCGTCTGTCTGTGTCTACTGTATATCTGTCTCATCTATCTAATCTATCTATCTATCTATCTATCTATCTATCTATCTATCTATCTATCTATATATCTATCTATCTATCTATCTGTCTGTCTGTCTGTCTGTCTGTCTGTCTGTCTCTCTATCTATCCATAAATCCATCCCATCCATCCGTCTGTTTGTCTATATATCTTAATATCTATCTATCCTCTCGCTTCTATCCAGGAATGCACCAGTTAACAGACATATCCCTCACTAGCTTGACTTTGAACTTTCAGCCTTTGAACAACAAACCAGTTCAAACTACAACCACTAAACAAACAAACCAGTGTGTTCTGAAAACACTAGTTGTTCTACTTTAAACTTCATACATTAAAACAATGCAAATACGTACACAAGTTCAGTTAGCTATTTAAATGAGTGAGGACATATCACAGAAGTAAACACACATACACACACACAACACCCCCCCCCCCCCTCACCACACACACACTCTTTCCCTCTCTCTCTCACACACACACTCACAATCTCTCTCTCAGACACACGCAGATTCTCTCTCTGTCACACACACACAAAGCTCTCACACAGAGCTCACACACACAGACTCACACTCTCCACACACACAAACACATACACACTCATCCCAACACACACACACACCTTGCTCTGTTGCTTGCGTCCTGCAGTAGTGCAGTGGTCTCACATTTGTGAAATCTGACCCAGGAAAGATGGCATCCACTCTCATGATCAGATCAGTTCTTCCCTTCTTCTTCTCCTCCTCAAACACACGTTCAGCCGATTAAATCCTCTTTCTTCCCCAGCCGGTCCTCGTGTTTCCTGCAGAAACAGCAGAAAAGAGAGCAGCACGCTCGCTCTGAACACACTCAAACTCCAACTTTATCTCTCTCCAGTGTTTCTGCCTTCCTCCTCTCTCATTCTCCTTTCCCACCCTCCTTCCCCCTCCTCTTTCCCATTGGAGTCCTTCTCCTCCTCCAAACCCCCCACTGCTGAACTAATCTGCAGCTGGACGAGTGATTGGACGCCTGGTTACTGTGGAAACCAGAGTCCTGCTTTAAAACTCGACTTGAGTCTAAGCAAAAAAATAATAATTCCATTCCATCGTAGCATAACCGGAAGCTCCTAAAGTATTCGGATACTTCAGACATTCCAAAAAATGTACCAACAATCACAGATATACGGAGCCATACGGAAACTGTTCCTATTTGTCCGTAGGAAATATTAAGTTGATAATTTACTGATAATTTACTCACCCCATGTCATTCCAAGATGTCCATGTCTTTCTTTCTTCAGTTTCGAAAAGTAAATTTAAGGTTTTTGATGAAAACATTCCAGGATTTTCTCCATATAATGGACTTCAAATGGGGATCCAAACGGTTCAAGGTCCAAATGAGATTTCAGTGCAGCTTCAAAGCGGCCTTTAAACCGACACCAGACGATATAATAGGGGTCTTATCTGAGCGAAACGATCGCTCACTTAAAAAATAAATAAAGTTTAAGTTTTATAAGCACAAATGCTCACCTTGCTCTGTTCTGTGCATAAGCGTTCGTGACTCTCCTGTTCAAACTCGTCCATCAAAATGAATTAATCTTTTTTGAGTCATTTCGTTGGTTGAATGAACCAAATGACTCAAAAAAGATTACGTTAAATTTGATGAACGAGTTCAAACAGGAGAGTCACGAACTTAAACTTTATTTATTTTTAAATGAGCGAATCGTTTCGCTTGATAAAGACCCCTTATTCATCGTCTGGTGTCGTTTCAAAGCCCTTTGAAGCTGCACTGAAACTCTCACTTGGACCTTGAACCGTTTGGTCCCCATTGAAGTCCATTATATGGAGAAAATCCTGGAATGTTTTCATCAAAAACCTCGACTGAAGAAAGAAAGACATGGACATCTTGGATGACATGGGGGTGAGTAAATTATCAGCAAAAGTTTTTTTAAAGTGAACTACTCCTTTAAGAATGATAAAAATGTCAGAGATATGAAACTGCGCCATGAAACAGCAACATAGATTTTCCTTTGAGTATGAGTGTTATTATTGCATTACAATGTGGAGATTTTCAGTTCATCTCATTCACTAATAATTCAATTCATTAACACAAAGTCACACAGTACTTCTGTTTTATCTTATCAAAACGTTCTAATGCAATGACATTCAGACATTTTTATGTGTGAATAGGTGTGTATGTGAGTTTTTGGTGTCATAAATGGCTCACAGTTCTCAGCTGTGTTTAATCCTGAGGCAAAAAGTAACAAAAATATGAAGCTGTTTTTAACACTGATAATAATCAGAAATGTTTTTTAAGCATCAGATCATCATATCAGAGTGATTTCTGAAGGGTCATGTGACACTGACTGAAGACTGGAGTAATGATGATGAAAAAATCAGCTTTGACACACATATTCACATAGAAAACAGCTGTTTTAAATTTTTACCGCTCACGAGAAATATGATCAAACTGATTCACATTATATTGATATGAAGTACGTTTTGTAAGAGCTTATTAAAATCAGAGTGTTTTTCTTTACATTGGCATGCACAACCATGTTCCTACGTCACATGTCTATAATGCGGTTGAAGTTGAGGCCCCTGGAGCCCATGCGCTTTCCCGAGGCTCTGAGGATCCGATGTGAAGGACAGAGAGGAGGAGGAGGAGGAGATAGCTGGACAGATCGAGTTACGCACAGATTTAACTGGAGAGCTTGCAGGCTTAATGTAATCAGTGTCTTTTGTTGCTGTTGTGAAGCTTTTGTGATGAGACTGAACTCTCTGCTCTGCTGAATGTAAAGCTGATCTTCAAGCGCAGTTAAGTTGTAAACATCAACAGAAAGCAACAATTGAAGGATCTCAAAAGTTTGCAACATTTCAATAAGAAATGCACAAAGTAAACACATGGATTATGTATATTTAAATAGGAGCTTTCTAAAGAATAAAGACATCATACACAGGTACAACAGAGAAGCAGACACGTTCAAAGACGTTGATTATCAGATCTGTCTATATTACCTGCTTCATTACGTGTTTCTTTGATTGTATGAGAGAGGATGAGGAGGAGGAGGAAGAGTGGTTGAGCTTCTGCCCACAGAACACAGATATCACAACGACCTCTACAGCACAACGAGGGAAACACAGAGAATGAGTGTTTGGATTGAGTGTTTGTTTGTGAAAAATGTTCTTTGGCCAGAAGGAAGAAAAATAAACAGACAAAATAATTGAAATGGACGAAAGACTGAGTGAGTAAATCATTGACTGACTCTTGTCGACTGAATAGGAATCTCTCTAATTGACTTGAAAAATTTAGTGAAACACAATGACATGTACGAAATATGCATAGACAATCAACAAATACCGGTAACTTCACATTTAATAATTTTAAAAGGGACTTCACTTACTATTCTCTTTTTGGATGCTGTTATAAGCTGGTTATAAGTGAGTCGTAAGTGTTTACATTCGAATGTATGTCCGCCCACATTTGGATTTCCGGTACTTGGTTTAATTAATGAATATTGTAAAGTTTACTTTAAATTTACTTTATTATGATTATGGTCTGGTGCATTTTTAAAGACGAATAATTAAAGTGTCGTTTATTAATCTTGAAAATGTCACATTTATAGTACAAAAGAGGTAATAAATGATTAACTTAATATAAAACAACAACAACAACCACTATAATAATAACAACAAACGTTTAAAATAAATATATGAATATACAATATAATATATAGCCTATAATAAATAAAAAATATAGGACAATAACAAAATAATATAATATATTTTATATTAAAAATAAAAACATTTCGCTATGATTTGTTTATTTCTTTACTGTATTTTGTGTATTCGTCTATCCTGTTTAAAAAATAACTCGTACTTTATTAATCATTAAAACAACAAATCGTTTCCATTTTCCACTGAAGCGCGGAACTAAAGTTGAGAAGGAGTCACACGGAGGGATTTATTAGCCGGACCCAAGAAGAGGAGCAACATTTCATAACAATATTTGAATTAATTAATCTGAATTTGAGTGGAAATGTGGAGGTACAACGTTTACTTTCTAAACTTCACTATATTAGAGCTCTGTCAGCGAAAAATTACAGGAGAAAAAGAATAGGCATGCATTTTAACACGGGTTAACCTATATGTATTTGAATTCTTTCTGTTTATGATATAACTTAATCGTAGATATTAAGGTGTACACTGCTGTGCGTGTAGGTTTTTGCACCTCATAATTTCCCATTTGTAAAAGTGAAATGTTTTTTTAATTATTGCCTGATCAAAATCTGAAATTAACTGCTATAAATTGCATTTAAACTAAATGTATCCTGAATACCTAAATAATAATAGCTATAATGTCTGCATTCTGCACAAGCTGCCTGTTCCAGAACTTCAGCTGCATTATTCACAGGGTATCAGTTCGAATCCCGTCCCGTAGAGTGTTTCTTCTCTAAAGGTACACGTCTTTTATCTCAAACCCCTAAAGTGGGACTGTTCTGTTGGACTGCATGTGGCGTCACTTACGCCTCCGCTCAGGAGTCGCTCCATCAGAACCGAGTCACAGAGAGGAAGTCAATCGCCCGAACTGCAAATCCACAGGTTGGTATTTGTCTTGCGTCTGGGACTCGTGCCCTGGTGCTTTATCTGAAGTTCAGCCCCCTTCTGCTTCTGTATCCCCTGACTTTACCATCACACCGCTGGGCGTCCCGCTGGTTGGACGCACTACTTTGGGTCACCGAGACATCTGGACCTACTTTTATCAAACTGGGCCAGTGGGCCAGCACCAGACGGGACCTCTTCTCCCAGGACTTCTGCGACCGCTTCTCAAGGCTGCATGTGCGAGCTGAAGCCTCATCCCTGGACTCACACCAAGCTGTGTCTGAGGAGGGCGTTCGGGGAGGGATGGAGGCAGGTGTTCGTGTTTGACAGTAAGGAGCCTGTGGGGTCGGGATGCGTGGCACAGGTATATCGGGCCAAAGCCAAGGTGGCGAGTGTTGAAGATCCGGCGTTCCAGGAACTGGTGGAGGAGTTGGGGAAGAAGAACCTCCTGGAAGCCTGGGAGATCCCTGGTCTGGGAGGAGCTTTGAGTGACCTCTGGGAGACGAATGAAGAAGAGGAGGAGACGGTGGATGTGAAGAACAGGGCTTTCGGAGAGAGTCCTGGTGTAGGCGAACACCCTGAGGAAGAGCGTCTGATACCTGTGGCCATTAAGGTAAAGATCATATTTGCTTTCTTTATGGTTATGTTAAATCCAATCATCTGGATTAATTTGTATATTTTTATGTTCTGGACAATTCCCGGTGAAATCTTCTGATCTTTATTTTTGTATACCATATTTTCACACAGAAAAACATCTGATTATTAAGGTAAAATGTGTTTTTTAAATGACATTTTAAGGGATAGTTCACTTTGAAATTAATTGTTGGTGTATTTTTGTTAAGGCATCCAAGATGTAGGTGTCTTTGTTTCCACAGTATTTTCAATTTTGATATTTTTAGGTCAAACCGTTCATGTCTGTCAGTTATATAATGGAGGTCTATGGTCACCACCTCAAAGAGCATGCACAGAGAAGTCCAAATTAAACATGATTTAATGACTCGTAAATGAAAGTACACATTGATGACCTAGACACGAATGCTTTGACCTAAAAATAACAAAATTAAAATACAAAATGCGAGAAACAAAGAGACATCTTGAATGCCTTGAGGTAAGATAAAATACCAAAAATTAATTTCAAAGTGAACTATCCCTTTAATGTTTATTTGGTATATATATATATATATATATACACACACACATAAGTATATATATGTATATATACACAATTCAAAAGTTTAAGATCGGTAAGATGTTTTATGTTTTTAAAATAAGTCTCTTCTGCTCACCAAGGCTGGCAATTTTTGGATAAAAAATACACAAAAAACACAGTAATATTGTGACATATTATGACAATTTAAAATGACTTTTTTTATGTTAATATATATTAAAATGTAATTTATTCCTCAGAATTTTCAGCATCATTACTCCAGTCTTCAGTGTCACATGACATGATCCTTCACAAATCACTCTAATATGATGATTTTATGCTCCAAAAACATGTATGATTATTATCCATGTATATTCTACACTAAATTATTCATTTACACCATTAATGTTCATAAGCTCATTTTAGTTAATCTTTGCACTTTGTTAAATCTTTGTTTTTTCCTCTTACTGTAAACTATGTTTTCAGAAATAAATCAGATTATCAAGGTAAAATATGTTTTTAAATAACATTTATTTTTTATATTGTTTTGGCAGATCTTGAAGTTTAAGTCAACATTGCAAAAAGTGCATTATTTGGTTATTAAATTAATAGTTTGCATCAATTATTTTCTTATAAACTAAATCTCTTTCCAGCCAATAAAAAAGACTAGTCAAATGATGATGATGATGAGTTGTTTGGCCATAACTAGTGATGGTGGAGGACCACTCTTGTTTCAGGGTATAATAATATATTCATTTATTGTTTATATTTATTCATGGGTTTATTGTCTTTTTATTGGTTAGTGTTTTTGTCTTTTTTCTGTTGTTGTTGGGATTTTTAATATGATCATTATTGTTTTTTCTTCACTCAGGTTCTTCATCCAGGAATCAGACGGCAGGTGCAGATTGATCTGATCCTAATGAAAGCTGGAAGTTTATTCCTCAACTGTTTGCCCGGCATCAAGTGGCTCAGCCTGCCTGAGATTGTAGATGAATTTGAGAAGCTCATGACCAAACAGGTACTGATGCTTTTATGAAGAATGTTCCTTCATGGCATTGAACCTCATCTAAAACCAAATAATTTTCGTTACTTGAAATAAAATAAATGTTGCGTGAACCGGAAGTTTACTTCAGTATTGTGACGTATTTTAAGAGTGAAACGGAATATTGAATAAGAAAAATAGTGGGCGTGGCTTGTTTTCTCCCTCTGGGAATTGATTGGATCTAAAAAATTTAGGCGTTCCATTCCGACTGATGTCATCAGAGAAGTTCATTTTAAGATTTTGATTAAACATTGCGAAGACAATTTTTTTTGGTTGGAATAACTTGCACAGATTAACTAGTAATGTGCACTAACAAAGTAAATGGGAGTTATTTTGATTTAATGGCGACTTTAACTGAAAAAATATTTATTTTATTTCAGCTAGTTGCCAAAGCAACATTTTTAATTTAGTTTAACTTGTACTAAAATAACTAAAAGTGAAATAAAAACTATTTGACATATTTAAAAATAATAATAAAAAAGAATAGTACTAAAACATGAACTAAAATCAATATGAAATAGAAAATTAATTTTAAAAATCTAATTTAAAATACAAATAAAAAATGTAGTCAGTGTTGTGGAAAGTAATGCGTTACGATATTTGCGTTACTCCCTACAAAAGTAAAAAAAAATAAGTGTGTTAATTAGTTACTTTTTATGGAAAGTAATGTTACGTTATTTTTTCTTGCCTAGGCCTGGCTTGCTTGTTTGTTTTTTAATGACAAAAAAAGTTATATTTTTGGCACAAATGGTTGAATTGGATCATCGAAGATCGGTTATTAATAAAGTGAGATTAAAGCATAAAATATCCTTGTGTAATTTAACATATTTAATTACTGCAGGTTATGTAAATATTCTGAGTTTGCATTTTTCTGTTTTTATTAATCTTGAGGAACACTGAATCTAAAAGCTACTTGCATTACTTATTTGAAAAGGTTTGTTTGAACTTTAAAAAGGAATGTTTTATTTTACAAGGTACTTCACATAGTAATAATACCCTCAACACTATAATAGTGTCTCAATTATACTAAAATATCATTCATGGCAATATGTTTTTTTGCTTTAACACTCTTTTTGGTGCAGATCGATCTTCGGTTCAGAGGCCCAGAACATGGAAAAGTTCCAAAAAAACTTCAAAGATCTGGAATACGTGAAGTTCCCGACACCTCTAAGACCGTTCGTCACAAGGACTGTGTTGGTAGAAACGTTCGAGGTAAAAATGGCTTCATTTGAACATTGCGAGACCTATTTTATTTCACTGACGCTTTATTTTGTGCTCCTGCAGGAGAGTGAACCCATCTCTAAGTACATGGGCTCGGACGTCCCAGCAGGAATCAAGCAGAGAATCGCCAGGATGGGTGTCGACCTTCTCTTGAAAATGGTTTGTTAAACAATCACCAGATTAGTTTTGTGTGTTAAGGCCCGTTCACACCAGTAATTATAAAGATTTTAATAACTGAGTGTTCATCAGAGGGATTCAAGACATTAGGACTTTTGTTCGTAACTTGAACCATGAATACACTTTTTTTTTCTTTTTTAACGGATTTAAGGTTTTGTGGTTGAAATTTAACCTAAAACTAAAATGCTTATAATTCAAACTAAAAATGCTAAAACTTTACCAAAAAATTATTTTATAATGTGTGTATCTGAATGCACACTGAAAACATTCCAGGATTTTCTCCATATAATGGACTTCAATGGGGACCAAACGGTTCAAGGTCCAAATGAGAGTTTCAGTGCAGCTTCAAAGGGCTTTAAACGACACCAGACGATGAATAAGGGTCTTATCTAGCGAAACTCTCCTGTTTGAACTCGTTCATCAAAATGAACAAATCTTTTTTTGAGTCATTTGGTTCATTCATTTTGACCGGAGAGTCACGAACGTGCATCACAGAACAGAGAAAGGTGAGCGTTTGAGCTTATAAAACTTAAACTTTTTTATTTATTTATTAAATGAGCGATCGTTTCGCTTGATAAGACCCTTATTCATCTTCTGGAATCGTTTAAAGTCCTTTGAAGCTGCACTGAAACTCTCATTTGGACCTTGAACCGTTTGGACCCCATTGAAGTCCATTATATGGAGAAAATCCTGGAATGTTTTCATCAAAAACCTTAATTTCTTTTCGACTGAAGAAAGAAAGACATGGACATCTTGGCTCGAGCTCGTCACAACAGGAAGGATTCTTAGAAGTGTGTCTTTGTCATTGGAATGGGCCTTTACACTGGAGTCTGTAACGTGTGTTCGTCTCTGGCAGGTGTTTGTGGATAATTTCGTCCACGGGGACCTCCATCCCGGGAACATCCTGGTGCAGGGTGTGCGAGGAGAGGGACCCCAGGACAGGGCCACCCTGACGGACCTGTGGGACACGGTGGTGGTGAGCATGAGACCGGCTCCTCCGGGCCTGCAGCTGGTGCTCCTGGACGCGGGCATCGTGACGCAGCTCAGCCGAGCGGATCAGCGCAACTTCAGAGACGTGTTCACCGCTGTCGTTCTCAAGCAGGTGAAGGACACGTGTGGATTGTGCTTCTTACGCCCGTTTCACACATACTGATCACGTCCGCATGAGTCTATTTCTGCTGGGCTGCAAACTCTGAATTAAGGCGAAACACGGCAGGCAAAAACATTGTTTTTTTGTTCACTGGTCAATTTTTAGATTTTGGGATATTTGTCTTCAAAAACATGTCTTATTTCAGACTTGTGATGGAAAAAAGTCTGAAATACACATTTAGGTCTTTATTTTACTACACTTTGTCTGTTTGCGCCTGTAGATTTCTCATAAATTCTTCAAAAGTTGTCGTTATAAATCATCCTGCTGCTCCTCGATCGTCATCACACACACCGTTAGAAAGCTCTCTTTCTCCTGTACAACGTTGTCGGATCCAAATATGGTCATTTCCTTTTTATCAGCAATCAATCATGAAAGTAAAAGGGAGGATTTAACTCTAAATGCACGATCTCATTGGCTGATGTGAAGTCTTAAAAGCCAGTTTTCTCAAAATGACTTTTCTCTCATTCTCCATGTCCTAAATCTCCACTTCAGTAGCACCTACACTACCGGTCAAAAGTTTAAGATTGCTAAGATTTCTTATGTTTTTAAAAGAAGTCTCTTCTGCTCACCAAGGCTGCAATTTTTTGATAAAAAAATACACAAAAAACACAGTAATATTGTGAAATATTATGACAATTTCATTTTTTTTATTATGTTAATATATATTAAAATGTAATTTATTCCTCTGAAAAAAAGCTGAATTTTCAGCATCATTACTCCAGTCTTCAGTGTCACATGATCCTTCACAAATCACTCTAATATGATGATTTTATGCTCCAAAAACATGTATGATTATTATCCATGTTGAAAACAGTTTTTTACATTTTTATTTCAGGATTCTTTGAGGAATAGAAAGTTCAAAGAACAGCATCTTCAACCAAAACACATCTTAACACCAGGTGTAAACAGGGCCTGAGTGTGTGATCCTCAGTCCTTCTGTCTATATTGCCCAGGTTTTCTCTGTAACCATTTACAAAGTCAGCAAGTGTGTGATGATGCGTATTGTTTTAAAATCTGTTCAGATTAGAAAAGTCTTGTGGTGTATTCCAGCCTTTCAGTTAATAAAGACTAAATGTTGACCTCATGACCTTGTGTTGCCAGGGCGAGCGAGTTGCAGAGTTAATCCTTCATCACGCCCGCGCCAACGAGTGCCAGGATGTGACGCGTTTCAAGAAGGAAATGGCCGAACTAGTGGATCATGCGCTCAGTGACACACTCTCCCTGGGGAAGGTGCGCAGTTACACACACCTCCATCACTTCCATAATTCACTATAGATCTACACTACCGGGCTGCACTACGCTCACCAAGGCTGCAATTTTTTGATAAAAAATACACAAAAAACACAGTAATATTGTGAAATATTATGACAATTTAAAATGACTTTTTTATGTTAATATATATTAAAATGTAATTTATTCCTCTGAAAAAAAGCAGAATTTTCAGCATCATTACTCCAGTCTTCAGTGTCACATGATCCTTCACA
Source organism: Hybognathus amarus (assembly GCA_030378365.1). Taxonomy (NCBI): domain Eukaryota; kingdom Metazoa; phylum Chordata; class Actinopteri; order Cypriniformes; family Leuciscidae; genus Hybognathus; species Hybognathus amarus. The sequence continues at coordinate 139,612 of JAQIUQ010007157.1, forward strand.
AATCACTCTAATATGATGATTTTATGCTCCAAAAACATGTATGATTATTATCCATGTTGAAAACAGTTTTTTACATTTTTATTTCAGGATTCTTTGATGAATAGAAAGTTCAAAAGAACAGCTTTTATCTGAAATGGAAAGCTTTTGTTACATTAAACACTACCCTTTAAAAAGTTTGGGGTCAGTAAGAATTTGTATTTTATTTTTGGGGGAAATAAATAAGAAATCAATACTTCTATTCATCAAGGATGAGTTACATTGATCAAAAGTTACAGTAAAGACATTTATAATGTTAGAAAAGATTATAATTAAATAAATGCTGTTCTTTGAACTTTCTATTCATCAAAGAATCCTGAAATAAAAATGTAAAAAACTGTTTTCAACATGGATAATAATCATACATGTTTTTGGAGCATAAAATCATCATATTAGAGTGATTTGTGAAGGATCATGTGACCCTGAAGACTGGAGTAATGATGCTGAAAATTCAACTTTTTTTCAGAGGAATAAATTACATTTTAATATATATATTAACATAAAAAAGTCATTTTAAATTGTCATAATATTTCACAATATTACTGTGTTTTTAGTATATTTTACCAAAAAATTGCAGCCTTGGTGAGCAGAAGAGACTTCTTTTAAAAACATAAAAAATCTTACCAATCTTAAACGTTTTAACCGGTAGTGTATGTTGGCAAAAGTTTGGAATAATTATGCTATTTTTAATGTTTATGAAAGAAGTCTCTTCAGTATTGCTGGGATTAAAATGTTGCTTTACATGCCTTGTGTTTTACACAGTGTGTGTTGTTTTCTAGATTCAGGTGTCCGACCTGCTGTCGCGAGTCTTTGGTTTACTGATCCGTCACAAGGTGAGAGCCGCTACTTTATGTGATGTTAAATTACTCCAAACTTAAACTGGTGCATCATTTGATATTAGCACAAGTTATCAGATCTGTAAAATAATACTTAGTCGCTTAATGTAACATCTACAGTCTTGGTAAATTACTCAAAAAAAGTAACTACTAAAGTAAAGTAGTCTTCAACAGTATAATTAGATTACTGTACTAATTACTTAATTTAAAAATGATTGCATTACTAATTACTGTCTAAATCTGCTATCAAAAATAGCTTAAATGTAACTACACTCTTACTAATGGTATTAGTATGCAGTTCTGTGAATATGCAAATGAGCCCCGCCTCCACTCACTCCCTTAGCTCAGAGATCCACTGTTTGACGATCACACATTGATCTGATTGGTTACAAGGTTGTTTGTGACGTCAGAAACACCAGCAATTTCTGTGTTTTTGAGTCTGTCTTTGGTTCACTGACAGTTTTAAGCAGAAAATACTCAGCAATGCTGTCCACTTATGAACTTACACATGGTTTGTCTTAAAGCACATTAAAAACACCACATAGACAACATTAAAAACTTGATTTTCAACTTTAATTATTAAGTGAGGTGTGTTTTGCTCTGCTCATGGCAGGTGAAGTTGGAGAGTAATTTCGCGTCAATGGTGTTTGCCATCATGGTCCTGGAGGGTTTGGGCAGATCGCTGGACCCCAACCTGGACATCCTGGAGATCGCCAAACCCCTCCTGCTGAAAAACTGCACCTCACTCCTCTGACACTCGCACATCACACTGCCAACATTTACCTCAATAATGAGTGTCAATCAGGGAATTTAACCTCACTGAGAGAAGAAAACCGTACATATATGGGATCAATTTACAAGAGTTCGGTCCATCTACAGGGTTATATGGAAAATGTCAAGCTGTTCCTGGATCAATAATATAAAGTAGACTCTGAAGCTGAGCTGGATTGTACTAACAGGGCCAAATTCAATCTTCATGTGTGAGCTAAATCAGGGGTTCTCAACTCCAGTCTTCACGACCCACTGCTCTGCATATTGTGTATGTCTCCCTTGTTTAAAACACCTGATTCAGATCCTCAGCTCGTTAGGATAGACTAGAGTCTATCCTAACGAGCTGAGGATCTGAATCAGGTATGTGCAGAGCAGTGGGTAGCGAAGACTGGAGTTGAGAACCCCTGAACTAAATCCTACAGTCCTGAAGTTTACAGACTTTAAGATGCTAAATTCAATGTAATGTTCAATTCAATTACAAGGTTATTTATACATAGATAATATACATACATAAATACAAGGTAAAAATAATATATATATATATATATATATATATATATATATATATATATACATACACACACGCATAAATACAAGGTAAACAATAATATATATATATATATATATATATATATATATATATATATATATATATATATATATATATACATACACGCATAAATACAAGGTAAACAATAATATATATATATATATATATATATATATATATATATATATATATATATATATATATATATATATATATATATATCCACATCCACCTGTTTGGACTGCTTTCACTTTAAGTATGTTTGAGTGCTTTTAGACCCAAACCCTGAAAAAGTACATAATTATTGTCTAGCAGAAGTCTGTTGTATTAGATTATAGAGTTAGTGCTTACAGTCTATGCATATGTATAAAGGATCCAGATTTTATCCATACACAATGTCCTTTTTTGTTTGTTCGTGTTCGGTTATCATAACAATGGTTCAATATATAAAAAGTTGGCCTACTTATGCCCATTAAATGTGTCTGTAACAAACATGTCAATCAAACTTTCTTTACTGGATCATGCTAAAAGTGTTATTTTTACATCCCTGATGATGAGTTTATCAATTGTGTTAGTCAGATGGTCTCTAATCTTTCCTTTTTGACGTCCACATGACTGAATTTTGTTCGAGAAATCGATGAAAATAACTACTTTGTGTATTTTGCACACTTTTACCTAAATTAAATGGAATTAAACGAATAATCTATACTTTGACAGAGACCTTTTGTTTCAATTTGACTTTTTTATGATGTATGCACAGCGTAGACGTACTAACTCTGGCATTTTTTATGTAAGGTAAATATGTCATATCACGTGGTCACGGACGTCGCGGTGTTGCCATAGAGATAGGAAGCGTCCGCCGGAAGTGAGGAGGAAAGGAGCGTGATGGCGGACGACGCGATGAAAACGGTGAGAAATGATGGATATTTTAGTTTAATTGCTAAATTTATTGCATTTAATACCTTAAATATGAACAAAGATCTTCTTTATGATGGTCTATGGTAGTCTATAGCCGCTATTCTTATAAGCGTTATTTACCTTCTCGTCAGAATGATTATAACGTTATCTCCGAAGAGAAAATCTGTAAGATTGACATTTAATAACAAAAGTTGCCTGTATTTTATTCATATATCATTGATTTGTGAAAAGCAAAGCCTGTCAATACAGACTTGCCTTAAAATAAAATAAATAAAGTCTGTTTTAGCACCATTAAAATTTGTTATTGCATTGTTTGTCTTGACAATTGGTCATTAAGTTACTCAAATGCAAATAAACCGATGTAATTGTAAATAATTTATATAGTTTATTGGTTACGCTGTCTTTTTATTTTCTAAAAATATTAGGTTATTATAATTGCTTCTCTTGACAGAAAATTAAATATTAAATGCGTAATATTTGTCAGCAGTCAAAGTGCACGACAATAAGACAAAATAAAATGTACACAAATTAATTCCAGCACACATGATTTGATTGAGTGTGTTGACATATTGGTAACACTTTATTTACTGTATCCTTGTTACACATGTAGTGACTATAATAATAACTCTAAATACTTGCAACTAACCTTAAACCAAACCCAACACGATACTAAGTACACTTAGTTTATTCTACTCAGTGCTTAAATGTATAATTGCACTGTAATACGGACACCTTAAAATAAAGTGTAACTGACATATTTCCACTTTTCTGTGAGTAGGATGTGCAGCTGCCTGTGGCCACAGACCTCAAGAAGCCTCGTCTGAAGAAAGGTAAGAAGGTCATCTCTATATACATTTATTATACAAGTCATTATGATAAAGTAATGCAGAACAAAACAGGCGCATTTTCAGGGTTCTCCACTTTTGGACGCCACTGAATCCGTTCATCCTGTGGGTGGCGCTGTTTTGCTTTATTTTCAGTGAAGAGGATTATGGCTCAGAGGGAAAAGTCTGTCCAGGAATAGAACGGATTGAGATCAGGTTTTGCCGGGGGGCTTGTGAGCACGAGGAGAAAGATGCAGACGCTGCATGTCACAGCGGACGGGCTCCTTTTGTTCAGGGACCCGCTGGATTGGGGAGGCCCCCCGTTGCGAGAAGAGACCGCTGCGTCTCACAGCAAGCGTCTCTGCCCTCTTTTCTGCAGATTTTCAATGTCGCCTTTGATATTTGCATTTTCAAGATTAGTCCCGTTAATGTCCTACACAAGATGAAACGGCTTTTTATGTGTAAACGGGCTCCTCTCTTTAATCTTTGGCCCAAAAAACAGTGAAGTCACACTTTGTATTAGATAGGAAATATCAAGGAAAGGTTGCGCAAACACATTTTACAAGTAAAACATTTGTCAGGCAGGCAAATTCAAACACGCTGAGACTTCAAACATGATGAAGAAAAGTGAACATTAAGATCCTGCAGACTTTTCGAAGTGCCTAGACTCTGTTGTATTGTTACGAGCTCATAAAGATTGATTTTTCTTCTGTCTGCAGCTCCTGAGCTTCCAATTCTGGAGAGAAGAAACTGGCTTATACATCTGCATTACATCCGCAAAGATTATGAGACCTGCAAGGTAAAAGCTGAACCTCCTACAGAGCCCTGAGGCCGTAAAGAATAATCTCAATAAAAGTGAATTGATTTGTGTTTCTTCTGATTTCAGGCCATTATTAAAGAACAGCTGCTTGAAACTCAAGGCATGTGTGAATATGCTGTGTATGTACAAGGTCAGTGAAAAATACACAGTAAACCAACTCTGACGATGTAAACATATTCAATGAAGTCAGACTGTTACAGACTATAACTCTTAGGCTTCACATTTATTCATTTATTTATTTGAAATGAATTAGAGCCTGTGAAATATTGAATAAATTGATTATTTTTACTTGCAGATCATGTTCAGAATGGTATAGTACCATAAAATTAGCCCACAACTAAATTAGCCCACAACTGTAGCCCACGAAATACCCATATGACCTGCCAATATGCACTAAAAATCCAGAGAACATTGCACAAAAAATGTCCCACAATGCAGTGTTTTCATTCTCAGTGTAAGCAATATTATTGACTTATTATTTGTTTGAACTGCAAAATGTAAGAAAAATGGACACATAAAATGCATTTATTGCCAAACATATAACATATAACATAACATATTTCAGTGTTAAACGTTACTATGCGGTACACAGTATACTGTGCAGTAAGCAAACACAGTTTATGCTGGGTAATAAGTGTTGTGTGTGTGTGTGTGTGTGTGCAGCTCTGATCATGCGTTTAGAAGGGAAGATCCAGCAGTCTCTGGAGTTGTTTCAGAGTTGTGCGATCCTCAACCCCAAAAGCTCAGACAACCTCAAGCAAGTGGCGCGATCACTGTAAGCACGTTTCAAACACACGAGTGCTGTTAAAATATGGTTTATATGGTGTGTTTGTTTACCTGGTTTGGATCAGTGTAAACTGAATGTGTTTCGTGAACTGTGTTTAGTTTCCTGTTAGGGAAGCACAAAGCTGCTATCGAGGTTTATAATGAAGCTGCGCGTCTCAATCAGAAAGATTGGGTAAGTACACGACTGTGTCTTTAAATGAGGAATCCACTAAAAAATCATTATTTACTCCATTTACTCCATTATTTACTCCTTAATGCCTTATCTTGATCCAGACTCATATGCCGTTATTGTTTTCAATAGAACACGACTTTTCTTCACACATCTTTTTCCTTACAATGACAATATTTATGTATTTAAATCAAGATAGAGTCAGGGTTTATATTGTATGTATTTATTTAAATGGTTAAGGTACGGTAGGGGTCAGGGTTTATACTGTATATTTTATTTATTTATTTAAATGCTATGGTTGTTGGGGTCAGAGTTTATACTGTATGTTTGTGTGTATTTGATGTACTTTTGTATTTAAATTTTTCAGTTAGGGTCAAGGTTTATATTGTATTTATTCATTTAAATGTGTTAATTTAGTTGTTAGGGTTTAGATTTTATTGATTTAAATAGTTAATTTAGGAGTTTTTTTATTTTATATTTTTGTTAATTTAATTTAGTTATATATATATATATATATATATATATATATATATATATATATATATATATATATATATATATATATATATATATTATTTATTTATTTATTTTTAATACGTTTTTTATTTAATATTTTTTCAAAATGTATCTCTTTTAGTTTAAAGCTTGACAGCCCCAGTTACCATTCATTTTAATTATCCGGGAAAAAAAGAGTATATTCTACAGATTTAGTTTTTTTTTGGTGTGACTTTCACACCAAAAAATTGTGTGAACTTTCATTTTAATCACCTTTAATTTAATGAGATGCATGTGAAATATTGATTTAATGTGTGATTATGTTTACCTGCAGGAGATCAGCCATAATCTGGGCATTTGCTACATCTACACCAAAGACTTAAGAAGTGTAAGATTCAGTTGGTTCAGTCATATCTGTGTGAATATTAACTATATTACTGTAGTAGTAACACTTTTCCTTTACTTTAATTGATTGTCTGGAAGACTCTGATGAAACGGCCTTTTGTGTGATGTGTTTGAGTGGATTTGAATGGCGTGTCCTCAGCTGATGTTGTGTTAAACATGTGTCTTTGTGTCTGCAGGCAGAAGAGCAGTTAAACTTGGCATTACAGCTGAACAAACACGATCTGACCTTCATGATGCTGGGAAAAATCCACTTACTGCAGGGAGACACGGAGAAAGCCATCGACGTCTACAAGAGCGCTGTGGAGTACGTCTCATACACATCCTCACTTTTAGGGTCATATTTTATTCTGTTGTAGTAGCATTTCAGCCAAACCATCATAGTTCTTGCACAAGTGTAAATCCACGAGAGCATCCACTCATGTTTGGTGAACACGCTGTTTCATGTGAAGTCGTGAACGTTCGGATTTGAAGCTTCATAACACGAGCCAGTCACTTCATTTTCCTCTTGAAGTGTCTGGAGTGTTTTGTGGTGACATACCCAGAATGCATTTCGACAGATTTTTCGCTCAGCGCGAGTAAAGATGTACGAGTTGCAGAAGAGAGGAACTTCAGACGCCTAGAGATGCACTCAGCGTGTCGCTCTGCCACGGCGCAGATAAGACGCCCAAGGCAGCAAAGCATGCTGGGATCCGTGAAGCGCTCACAGCTGTAATTAATCACATTTACTGTCTCACTGTGACCGCTCTAACATCTCCCTTTTCTTTTTCTCTCTCTACCTCTCGTTTTAATCTTTCTTTTTGTCTTCTCAAGAAAACCCTGAGGACTTGCTGAAGTAGTCCGTCTTTTCTCCTTAAAGGGACAGTTCACCACAAGACTGTCATTATTTACTCACCCTCATGTTGTCCAAACCCGCGTGACTTTCTTTCTTCAGTGGAAAACAAAAGTAGGCTAAATCTTCCCGCTGCTCTTTTCCATGCAACAAAAAGTCAAAGTCTGTCAAGCTCAGAAGATGCAAACGGCTCCGTAAATGTGTAAGAACAGTAGACCGAGTCACGTGTGCAGTTCTGCAGACCTACATATTTTGTTAGTTGCAGGGTATGAACTATAACTTAATCTATATCCATTTAATAATATTTTTTAATATGAATTGGTTTTCTAAAAATGTGTGCATTGTGTGATTTTTTTTTGTGATATATATTGATTTAATATATTATATATATTATTAATATATTAATTTAATATATATTTTAATTATTATTATTATTATTATACAAATATATAAATGCATATATTTTTATTTAAAAATATGTGTGCATTGTGTGATTTTTTTTTAATATTAAAAATCTATTAATTTAATATATATATTATTAATATATTAATTAAATATATATATTTTAATAATCATTATTATTATAAAAATATATAAATGCATATATTTTTATTTAAAAATATGTGTGCATTGTGTGATTTTTTTTATATTAATAATCTATTAATTTAATATATTATATATATTATTAATATATTAATTAAACATATATATTTTAATAATCATTATTATTATTATAAAAATATATAAATGCATATATTTGTATTTTTACATAAATATATAAAATAAGTTTAGATATATTAAATAATTTTACAGTATATATTAATCATTTTTATTATTTTCATTATGATAACGAGCACATGAGAATGATAATGAGCATCTGGTAAAAAATTATAATAATGCTGAATTTTGTTATTAAAACAAAAACATTTTATTTTGTTAACAAAATTACGTTAAATGCAAAAACAGCCTTTGTTATCTTAAAGCGTAATATAATTTCTTATTTCTTTGAGTCAGTTGATGAAACATGAGTGGATACTTTATGAGCTCTATTTACATTGATTATATATTGTCTCCTTTAGAGAAAGTCTTTGTAGTTTGGAACAACCTGAGGGTGAATAAATAATGACAGTTTTTTTTTTTTTTTTGGGTCAGCTAATGTACTCCTGCAAAGACACTTTTTTAATGTTCAACAACTGAAAGTGCAAAAGGAATCACTAATCTGCTTTCTCGGCGGAATCCAACGATTTGATGACTCTTGATTACTGTTGTTGACTTTCCTCTCTTCCCGGAGAGCAGAAATGGAGATTCTCCTCCTCTTGTCCACACACACTCTGGCTCGGATATCAGAGAACCGCGGGAGCTTTAAGTGTGTCTGTGTGTGTGAGATCTCATTATCGCAGGCGTCCCACTGAGCTGATGAATTAGTAACGTGCGGCAGTGGGACGCTCCGGAATGAGAGGAGCTTTCAGAGATCCCACATATCCACCCGCTTCACCTCACTATAGCGGGAAGATGTGCCTCACAGCCAGCATGAATTAATAACAGCTCGCTGCTGGCATGAGCCACACACACACACACACACACACACACGAGAAAAGCCTGCTTTCATCATTCTCAAGTGTGTCACTCGCCACAGTGTCCAGCAGGACCTGTTTCTGAATCAATATGTTTTAGTCCTGAACAGCAACTAATAAGCACACAGCTTAGAGTAACTCAAAGCTGATTGGTCGACTGAAGTGTGATACTTTGGCTTTGCTAAGTCAGATTAAGCTGAAAGGAAGGAATATAATCATAATTCTGTCATAATTTATAATTACAATAATTTACAAACTCTGTCTCTTACATCTTAACTGTCAAAATGCATTCTGGGTAAGTCACCACATAACACTTCAAGAGGAAAATAAAGTGTGAAATGTGACTGGTGACAAAACACGTCTTTTTTCATATCTTTATGATATATTTTCTTCCATGGAACACAAAAAGAGACGTTTAGCTCAATGTTGAGGCTGCTCTTTTCCATACAACGAGAGTTAATGGTGTTCTAACTAAAACATTGAATTATAAGGCGTTATTTGTTGAGTAATTGATGACAAATGTTCATATCAATACGTGTTATCATAATAAACTGGTTTGTGAGTTGAATGATAAAATCATGAAATTTAATAAATACATTTGAAATAAAAACAATAAATAAGAAAAAATATTAAAACATTTTATTTGTTTATCTTAATGGTAATGGGACTATTAACCAACATATTGGAAGTTGTGAACATGTTATTATTTCGAAATATTAACTTTTATATCTTCAGATAAATATTTTAGGTCGGCTGACAAAAAACACTTGGGAAGAAAAAAAATAATAATTTCAACTTAAATTATATTAAACCAACTTAAAAAAATGATTTGAATTTTGTATAACTTGTATTTGATGAGTTAAAGCAATGTAAAACATATGTAGTAATGCATTATTGATCATATACTTTTTTACAGTGGAATGACAATGTGCTTAATTTTCTGGAAATTAATGTCAGAGTGTAAAAGCTTTTTAAACATGCTTAAGTTTCTTTAAACAAAATATCATTTCTACCCTCTCTTTCTCTGTCAGGTTTTCTCCTGAGAACACGGAGCTGTTGACCACGCTGGGACTGCTCTACATGCAGGTGAGGGACGAGTGTGTGACGTGTGCACATCATTCATGTTTGATTTCAGACACAGAAGATGATAATGATTAGGGACTTTTACTAGCAATGAACAAACTCCTAACCCTAAAAATGTCTGACTTTTCTTAATGTGTAAACTTAAAGTGTTGGTCTGGTGGATGATGAAATAGCAGAATCACATATTTATATTTAAAGCTAGACAATGTAAGCTGCACAGTTATAAACCCCTTGCATTAGCCTGTGGCTTGATGCATAAACACAGTAAATGTGTCTGTTATTCTTGTTTTTGTCCACTTTTGTCTTAGCTTGGGAAATACCAGAAAGCCTTCGAGCACCTTGCAACGTCTGACATATGACCCTAATAACTTCAAGGTGGGATGAATGTGTGTGTGTGTGTTCCTGTATGTAATCCTCATTACCGTTATACATCCCAACATGTGTATTTTGTTTGGAATGACATCATTCCAGGATCATGGAAACAATGTTACTATTATAGAAACACTATTATATACCTATTATTAAATATTGTCTGAAATTAACCCTAAAACTGTATTCTGGACAAATGTGGGCAAAATAGTTTTGATTTATTTTTTTAAATACTTCCCTTGATCTGAGCGGTACAAGACTTGGCTACTTTTACTAAGTTTGCCTCCTGAACACACACAATTTTTTTGACTCAATTCTACAATGTTAAGTGGGTGAACAAAAAAAACTCCTTAATCTTGTATTTGGGTCAAAAATGGGCACCCATAGAAATGAATGGGAAAAACTGTAATTTAGAGCATTATAAAATAAGCCAAAATAAGACTGACAGGAAAGTCACTTCATCTTTAGGTTTTAGCATCTAAGAACTTATTTGAATGATATTTTAATGTAGTTAAAAAAAATTTAAAAAATAAAACTACATAGTAATTAATTTACATTGAAATAATTTACATAGAAAATATGGTACTTTTTGAAGTTCATTTTGAAATTCAAAAATGCCACCAAAATTTAAAAAAAAAAACACCATAAATGGATAGACAAAACAGTGATATAACATTTATAATAAATAATAATTAGGATCACACCTGAGTCCTCTGTGCCCACATTTGTCCTCAATTACAGGATTAAGGGCTATAAAGTGAATACGGTTTGAGGGCTACAAGATAATTTTTGTTTTTATTTTTGCATTCTCCCAACCTGTTGTTTCTCGTGTGTGTGTGTGTGTGTGTGTGTTCAGGCCATCCTGGCGGCTGGCAGTATGATGCAGACTCATGGAGATTATGACGTGGCCATGAACAAGTATCGTGTCACGCGCATACGCGCTGTCCCCGAGAGCCCCCCGCTCTGGAATAACATCGGCATGTGCTTCTTCGGCAAAAAGAAATACGTTGCTGTGAGCGGTGACAGACCATCACGAGAACATTTTCTACCTTTCTTTCATCCCCTGTGGTTTTCATGCCCTCCTTCTTCTCTCCTTCAGGCCATCAGCTGTCTGAAGAGGGCCAACTATCTGTCTCCGTTTGATTGGAAGATCCTGTATAATCTGGGTTTGGTTCACCTCACCATGCAACAGTACACGCGTCAGCTTTCCACTTCCTGCAGCGCCTGCCATTAACCTGCGGCCACGCATGAGCGAGCTCTACATGCTTCTGGCCGGTAAATATTTCACAGACTTTGTTTTCAGACACCTGTTTTTAAAGGGACACTCCACCCATTTGCATTAAAGGGTTAGTTCACCCAAAAATAAAAATTAAGTCATTAATTACTCACCCCCATGCTGTACCAACCCCGTAAGACCTTCATTCGTCATCGGAACACAAATGAAGATATTTTTGATTAAATTTGAGAGGTGGATCACTAAGAAACTTGACGGCCCAGAAAGTCAATGAAGAAATGTGTAGCCCTCAAACCGTATTCACTTTATAGCCCTTAATCCTGTAATTGTGGACAAATGTGGGCACAGAGGACTTAGGTGTGATTCTAATTTTTTTTTAATCATACATTTTATATCACTGTCTTCGATAAAGTTTTGTCTATCCATTTTTATGGTGTTATTTTTTTATTTTGGGGGTATTTTTGAATTACATATTTTTGAATATGTAAATTATTTCTATGTAAATGAATTACTATGTAGTTTCATTTTTTAAATTTTTTTAAACTACATCAAAATATCATTCAAATAAGTTCTTAGAACTAAAACCTAAAAATGGAAGTGACTTTGCTGTCATTTTGGCTTATTTTAGAAGGCTCTAAATTACTTTTACGTTTTTCCCATTCATTTCTATGGGTGCCCATTTTGACCCAAATACAAGATTAAGGAGGTTTTTTTCACCCACTTAACATTGTAGAATTGAGTTGAAAAAAATGTGTGTTCAGGAGGCAAACTTAGGAAAAGTAGCCAAGTCTTGTACCGCTCAGATCAAGGGAAGTATTTTTAAAAAATAAATCAAAACTATTTTGCCCAAATTTGTCCAGAATACGGTTTAGGGTTAAATATTCCATGCGACTGCAGTGGCTCAATTATAAGTTTATCAAGTGACAGAGAATACTTCTTTGTGCGAAAAAACAAAAAAAAATAACGACTTTATTCGACTATTCCTTTTTTTCCTTGTAGGCCTGAAACGAGACTTCAAGACATTTCCACGACGCATGCGCGAGAACTGAACAAGAAGTAGTAGAAAAATAACGTAAATAAATAATCTCTCGAACTCTCGTCTCAGGCCTACAAGGAAGAAAGGAATAGTCGAATAAAGTCATTATTTCTGTTTGTTTTTGCGCACAGAAAGTATTCTCGTCGCTTGATAAACTTGTACTTGAGCCACTGTCAGTAACTCAGACAATTTTAATGTCTTTAATAACTTTAAATTTTTGGGTAACTATCCCTTTAAAGGTGGATGTGATTGGATCACCAGCGGACCAATTAGATGAGATGAAAACAAAATAACTGTTCTGCTCGTGGATATGTAGTTAACTTGCAATAAAAAGTGCCTCAAAACAAAAAGCCTTAAAAGATTTTACGCCACATTCCTCACAAACTTTATCAAATCCAACAAGTCTTTGAATCACATTTACCAAATAAATCCTGTGATGCACAACAAAAAACGCATATGACTTCACCTCAACCCGGGATGGCTGGATTAACCAGCGGACCAATCGCATATGCAGCATCTCAAATGTTGGTTTAGAGTTAAAACACTAATCCGCTTTGTATCACAGATATTTTGCAGTGGTTGTGTTGTGATAAATTACTTAATCAAATATATTGTTATTAGTTGTTAAAATCATGTTCCTAAGTGTGAGAATCCAGTTGATGATTATTTGTTCTTTGACCTTCATCAGTTGCCCTGACCAATCTTGATGACCCGGATAACGCCCGCAGGTCTTACGAACAGGCGGTTCAGCTCGATGAGTATGTTCTCAAACTCTGATCTGTGCTGGGAAATCATGAGCCAATGCAGAGCTAGAGTTTAATGAGTGAGTTTTCCTGGGCAGGTCAAACCCGCTGGTGAACCTGAACTTTGCGGTGTTCCAGTATAATCAGGGCGATAAGAAGGCCGCCCTGCAGCAGTTCCAGGAGATGGAGAGGAAGGTCAACGCTCAGATGGAGAGTGACAGCAACACAGAGTTTGACCCTGAGGTACTGACGCCCGCTCTAATTCTGGACGAGAACTGCTCACTCACACTAGATGACTGACACTGGATGTGACCAAACTGTTCTGGTCATGGATATGTGCTTTACTAGCAATAAAAAGCTCAAAACAAATCTTTTAAAGCCACAATCCTCACAAAATGTATCAAATCTGTGAATCATATTAAGCTCACTCAGTCCAGGCCGCACCTATAGAAAAAAAAGTAGAGATTTAATATCATTATTATAGTTTTTTTTCTTTACAATTCAACCTTTCTTTGTCCCAAATTGTCCTTAACATGTTTTTTTTATAATTCTTATTACTCTAATACATTATTTATAAATATTAGTTCTAAAAACTTTTTTATTTGGTTTTATTCAGCTTTTTTTTTCATTCATCAATGTTGCTGTTTGAGCATGAAAACTTCTTCTCTATATCAGTCGGTGTTTCTGAAACGCCTCCATTGTAGTCTTGAGTTTCTTCCGCAAACAAACACGTCACAATATTCCTCATTATAATAATTAATGTGCAGAATAAAGGGGCGGGGCCTGGTTGAGTTAGGTACAGGGTTCCTGCGGGGTCTTAAAAAGCCTTAAAAGCATTGAATTTATGAATTTGGAAATAATACCTTAAAGTCTTGAATTTTGATGTCTGGATCTTAAAAAATGTTCTGTTTTGAATATGTTCAAACTTAAATCATTCTTATTAATAGGTTAATATATGTTTTCTCCAGGAGTATATGGGTTTGGAAATTTTAGAGAAATTCTAAATGAACACATTACAATTTACCTAAACCCATTATATTTTAGTCGACTAAATCTACTGTAGATTTAGTTTACAGTAGATTTTGAAAATCGTAAAAAAAACTAATCTAAAATCACTAAAATATTATATTTCGTCAACTAAAACTAGACTAAAACTAAAATAATTCAGATGACTAAAATTAGTTTTAGTCGTATTTTTATTCAAAAGACTGAGGCTAAAACTATATCAAAATTTGCTGTCAAAATTAACACTGCTGTATGTAACTTCTCCGTATTGTATTTTTCCTAAAAAGTTTAATTTGTCAACTACGATTATTATGATTTCCGATGTTTAATTGTTCGGCAAACTTTCTTGTGGCCTACTGAAATGTTTTTATTTTTCACACCTGCTTGGCTTATCATCTTTTACCCATTCCACATTTGAAAAATAAATGAACACAAGTTGAAGGATTTTGTATGTAAATGGACTTAAAAAAACTTGAATTTAACTTGAAGAAACCTGTAGGAACCCTGTAGTTAGTAGTGTGTTAAACTGGCGGTTATGGAAAGGGCGGGGCATTTAACAAACATGCTCGAAGCGCTCGACCAATCACAGCACACCGCTTCAGCCGACCAATCAGAGCACAGTGTGCTTTTCAGAAGGAGGGGCTTCATAGAGACAGGAAGTACACAGAGCGTTACTGACAGCCTGGGAAGAGGAGCCGCAACAATGGAGAATATGAGGAGAATAATCAACATTCAAGCAGGAAAACCTGTTCTAGGAGAGCCTGAAACACATCAAGACTTTGTAAAGGGCATAATACAGCCTCTTTTCATGTAAAATAATTTAAAAAATCGTATTTTTCTATTTTCTCAATCTGTTCCTCATTATATCAGTCTGTTAATTAGTGAAAATGATGATCGTGTCTTTCTCACACAGATGGTTGAAATGGCTCAGAAAATAGGCAGTGCTCTCCAGGCGGGTGAGAACCTGTACTGGAGCAAACCAGGCAAAGACGGCAAGACCAGCCACCGGTCCTCCTCCTCCAGCAAAACCAGCAGCTCCCAGCAGCCCCTGGGCACCAATCAGGCCCTGGGTCAGGCCATGTCTTCAGCCGCAGGCTACAGCAAGAGCATGCAGATCTCCACAGGTGCACAACCCCGTCTCTGGACAGAGAAAATCCTCTCAAAATAGTTCAGGTTCACAAGTGACAAAACATTTTGTATTATGAATTTTTGAAGTCATTTGTTGAGTTCAATTTGTTAAGAAACACTACACGCCTGCCTATATTCACACGCGCATACCTATATGACTAAACACGTTCTGTTACTGTAATCTCCTGTTATCTCTGTAAAGCTGCTTTGAAACAGCGCTGTAGAAATGAAGGAGACTCAACTTATTTAAAGGAGTAGTTCACTTTTAAAAAATCTTTTGCTGATAATTTACTCACCCCCATGTCATCCAAGATGTCCATGTCTTTCTTTCTTCAGTCGAAAAGAAATTAAGGTTTTTGATGAAAATATTCCAGGATTTTCTCCATATAATGGACTTCAATGGGGACCAAACGGCTCAAGGTCCAAATGAGAGTTTCAGTGCAGCTTCAAAGGGCTTTAAACGACACAGACGATGAATAAGGGTCTTATCTAGCGAAACCATCGGCCATTTAAAAAATAAATGAAAAAGTTAGTTTTATTGAAATGAATTTCATTGAATGAACCAAATGACATGAAAAAAGATTTTTTCATTTTGATGAATGAATTCGAACAGGAGAGTCATGAACGAGCATTTGAGCTTACAAAACTTAAACTTTTTTTTTTTTTTTAAGTGAGCGACCGTTTCGCTTGATAAGACCCTTATTCATCGTCTGGTGTCGTTTAAAGTCCTTTGAAGCTGCACTGAAACTCTCATTTGGACCTTGAACCGTTTGAACCCCATTGAAGTCCATTATATGGAGAAAATCCTGGAATGTTTTCATCAAAAACCTTAATTTCTTTTTCGACTAAAGAAAGAAAGACATGGACTTTTTTTTTTAAAGTGCACTACTCCTTTAATTTTCATACGCTCGGTTCATCCTAATGCTCCGTCTTTCTCTCCAGTGCCCGAGGCGGATATGAGCATTGCCCCGTCTCCCCCTGCAGTCACTCCTGGAGACCCCGAGGATGAGGATGAACTCGACAAACTCACAGAGAAGAAGAGTAAACCCAAAGCAGTGGCTGAATAGAGCTCAAACTACATCTTTCTCCAAAACTGAACGTGTTGAATGTACAGTGCAGGTTACAATCACAGATTCATTACATGAAATGAAATTAAATTATATAAGAAAGTTTTGTATAAAAAGCTGGATCCATTTTTTATAATAGTGAACTACATTAGTTAACTTGAACAATGAAGAATAATTGTAAAGCATTATCAATCTTAATGTTAATTTCAGTGTTTAATAATACATTACTAGGATTAAATGTATCTGATAATAGTATTTAATGCTGTACAGCTGGTTTTATTAACTAACGTTAACAAAGATTAACAAATCCTGTAACAAATGTAATGATCAATGCTAGTTAATTTGACGTGAATAGTTTTAGCATGTTATCAGCAAACACTAAACCAGATTATTTAAATGCTGAGCAAGCAATCTCATTGGCTGCAGGATCATCAAGGCCAATCAGCTTGTGCTATGATGAAATTGCTTGCAGACTGCATGTTAAAGACTGATATTTAATCATTTTCTACATTAACTAATAAGACCATATTGTAAAGTGTTCCCAAAAAGCATTTCATTATCATGTTGTTCTTTGTAACAACCACACCATAAAAAAACAGACATTTTGTAATTGGATCAGAAGTGTTTTATTTATATAAAAATATCCCAGACTCAACAGAGCTAATATTTCTAGTCTTAACATTTATGATTGACGTTTTGCCAAGTAACTCTTAAAAGATTTTGTTGCATAATCACATGTGCAAACTAGATCCCTAAATGTTTTATATATCTAAAAGTTGTATGAATATGAATTTTTGCTGTTTGAAAAAAAAAAGAAAAGTAAAACATCTCAATTTATAATATTGCCAGTTTCAAATCATACTAACATGGATGTCAAATCTAAATACAGTGATGGATACGGTCACAATTCTCGTTGGTTTGAGAAACTAACAGCGTCAACATGGAGTGTAACAGAAATACAGTACGAACACGAGCCGAGGCTTTTCTTCAGCTGCTGATCTGAACGTCTTGCCAAGGCCTTATTCAAGAAACACAAATAGACTTGTGTGTAAACCGTTCATAAACCTCAGAATTGCTTAACAACACTGCTGAATATTTCTTTAAGCTTTTGTTAAAACGCCTCAGACAGGTTTGTCAAACTTTAAGGCTGATTTAAGACCCATGATCATTTACATACTGAGATTAATTAGTACGTCCCCAAAAAAAACATTAAAAATGAAACGTCACATGTGTGTGGATGGTACAACATGGCTGACATGATCAGCTTTAAAACTAATGACATCATTTGTATGTACATATTCATTATGTGTGATAGGAAGCATCATAAATCACAACAGTCATTAACGCCACCTTAATTCACCAGAAATCAATAACCTGCTGACCAAACCAGACTGAATAAACAATATTAATTCTCTTATTATATATAAATAATGCTGGTACCAACGTACAAAAAAACCCTAGTTATATTCCCACCCTTAAGAACAATGAGATTCAATTAAGACAAGAATAATGAAATATTTAATGACATTATGTGCATTAATAACGGCCAGAATAGTCGGGTAAGCTGGTGATCTAAACTCTAGATTGAACCTGGGAACATTGCGTCTACTTAATTTCATTAGGATAAGAGAACTTTCCATTACTTGACACTGTAAACTGTGAATCAGCGGCATTCAAGTTATTATATTTATTAACGGTTCTTAAAATACCAAATAAAAGTGTTTAAGACTCTAAAATCATAATTTGGTTCCTGTTAAACAGAGTATGAGCTAGTTAAAAGTTAAAGGAGTAGTTTTCAGTTTAAAAAAAACTTTTGCTGATAATTTACTCACCCCCATGTCATCCAAGATGTCCATGTCTTTCTTTCCTCAGTCGAAAAGAAATTAAGGTTTTTGATGAAAACAGTCCAGGATTTTCTCCATATAATGGACTTCAATGGGGACCAAACGGTTCAAGGTCCAAAAGAGAGTTTCAGTGCAGCTTCAAAGGGCTTTAAACGATTTCAGACGATAAATAAGGGTCTTATCAAGGACCCTTCGGAGTCATGACTCAAAAAAAGATTTGTTCATTTTGATGAACGAGTTCGAACAGGAGAGTCACGAACGCGCATCACAGAACAGAGCAAGGCGAGCATTTGAGCTTACAAAACTTAAACTTTGTTATTTATTTATTAAATGAGCGATCGTTTCGCTTGATAAGACCCTTATTCATCGTCTGGTGTCGTTTAAAGCCCTTTGAAGCTGCACTGAAACTCTCATTTGGACCTTGAACCGTTTGGTCCCCATTGAAGTCCATTATATGGAGAAAATCCTGGAATGTTTTCATCAAAAACCTTAATTTCTTTTCGACTGAAGAAAGAAAGACATGGACATCTTGGATGACATGGGGGTGAGTAAATTAAAGTGAACTACTCCTTTAAAGAAGCATTTCACCAAAAAAAAACAAGTTCTTTCATAATTTACTCACCCTCATGTTGCTCAAATAATTTTGGTTTGGTTGAGGGTGAGTGAATGATGCCAACTTTATTTTAAGTTAAAAAAAATGCCGTTGTTATTACGTTCAGTGCTGTCTTTCACAATATGATTTCAGACAAAGGTAGCAACAACAAATCTCTGGAAGGAGGACAGTGCACTCAAACTGCATTTCAACACACAAACATCCTCTATTGCGAGTCTTTTGAGAAGAGGATGTTTCTTCAAAAAGATGGGTGTGTGAACTCTGAAAACAGAAGTCCCTCAGCTGAGATGGCGTCCCCAATCCACAGTCCTCAGCGGCTGCTTGCACACTAGCACCGGCGTGAGATGGAAAGACACCGTTCCCTCTGCGCCACACGGTGACCGGTCTCGTCGGGTCCAGCGTTAGGCTCTCTCTCGGTTCTGAGAAGGAGCTGTAGAAGCTCAAAGGTGCCTTGAGGATCACTTTATTAATATCCACGGTTTGCAGACCGCAGGCTTAACTGCTCGCCACACGAGCGCCCGAAGCCACCGCCGCCTCCTGGTTCCCCCAGTGACCCTCCAACGTAGCCAGAATGTGGTACGCCAGCGTGTGGAAGTGGATCCGGGTCAGATCGGCCTCGGGATTCTGGGTCCGCCCGGCCGTGTTGCTCGAAGATCCAGAGCAAGATGTCGCTGACGCGGCCCACGTCGGGTATGCCGTCCCATGAAGCGAGGTCAGCGTGAGGTCCTCCTCCAGACTGAGTCAAAAACAGCAGCTCCTGCTCGTTCAGGCCGATGGAGTTCACGATAGGAATGACCTGCTAACAGAAGAACGCAAAGAAACCTGAATGTTGAAGATGTTGAATGTTGTTCAATTCATAAAGATGACTTTAAAGGTGCATTGCGCAAGTCTGAGTTTTTGCAGAACTACGCCCCCTCTGGCGACAAGCGAAACTACAACCAAGTGTGCACGCTAGTACTTTTTACAATGGAAGACTAGAAGGTGATTCTTTTAAAATGAGCTGTTAGACGCTCTAACAATAATCCCCGAACTTCATCCTTTTATACTGTGTGTCTACTGTGCATTAGCATTCATTAAACCTACACAATTACCTCCTGCAGGATCCGGTTCATGTAGTCTCTGTCCGTCATGCTGGCCAGCTCAAGGTGGATGGGCACCTCGTTCCTCACGTCTGAGATCGCAACCACCGCCTGCAGGAAATCACAACACAATCACCATTAAAAAAGCAGAATAGACCTCGAAAGTGTGACCCCGGATCACAAAAGTCGGCACAGGGTATATTTGTGGCAATAGCCAACGATACATTGTATGGGTCAAAATTATACATTTTTCTTCATCAGGATATTAAGATCATGTTCCATGAAGATATTTAGTAAATTTCCAACTGTAAATATATAAAGAAATATTTTCTGTGAGTAAATGCAGCAAAAGCACGAACATAAATGGTGAACTTTAACCTTTAAATGGTCTTCGTTTCCAGTTTACACTTCTGGGCTTCGGGGGCCTATATGACCCCAACAATTGTATAAAAAATATACATTTTTAATCATACAAATAATAAATCGTCTTTTTTGTTTACTTCTCATCTATTCATTAATGCTGTGTTTTTGGAGATAAAAAGTACTTTTGTATCCATATACCACATAATTCCACAACTACACCATTAGCTTTAGCATTAGCATATGAAATGTTATTTTTTATGATACATCGCATTTATGTTCTAGTACTAGGCCTTTATTTCTGTGTAAAAAAAATCAGATTTATGGCAGATTTTTTTTTTCTAGAAAATATATTTAGCTTTTTCTAATTTTACATTTCCCATTAATTTCAATGTGGGGTCATGTTGACCCCAAAGACCAGAAGTGTAAAAAAAATTAACATACCTTCAGAAACAACCGAATCAAGCCCAGTTTGTGTGTGTGTGTGTATAGATAGATAATGTATGAAAAGTCACAAAATCTTAATCCACTGAGATGAAGGGAACCTTTTTTTTGTTAAGTAAAACCATGACCCGATTGAGGGTTAAAGGTGATTTTCTCAATGTTTAGATTTTTTTGCACCTCCAGATTTTCAAATAGTTGTATATTGTCCTATCCTAACAAACCACACATCAATGGAAAGCTTATTTATTCAGCTTTCAGATGATGTATAAATCTCAATTCCAAAAAATAGGTTTTGTGGTGTTTTGTGAAACAGCAAAATGGCGTTGGTGTATATGTACTATATTTTAATAATATATCAAAAGTTTGACTCATCCAATCAGTTCTTAGAGATTTGTGTTAAAAATATGCAGTAACTCTTTTGAAATCATATTTCAGACCTCTTTCAGTCGTTCCTCCCAGAGATCTCGGCCCATTCCTTCCATCATATGCAGTCCGGACAGAACCACCAGATCCGGCTGGAACTCCTCCAAACTGGCCACGAACGTCTCCAGCGTGCTCATTTCCCCATTGGACACATCATGGGACAGGATGAAGCGGTTTGCCTGAGGAGCTTTCGAGGAACCCCACTGTTCACCTGTAGGGGGCAGCAGAGAGGACACACTTTTTAAATAATTAGCCGTAAAACTAGTCGATCAGGAGTGGCTCGAACAGGTAGATGCTATAGATAAACTCATCTTTCAGGCATTTGATCAGAACGGGTTGACACTTCAGCGTGAGAAATTGGGATGTGGCGTGAGAATTGGCAGCCCTGCTAAATGCATTGAGTTCCTGTCATGTGATTGGCCGATTGGACATTTGTGTTAACGAGCTGTTGGAGATGTGTACTTAATAGTTTGTTTCTAGTATTACTGTGAAAAATTAATTACAGAATATTCAATGTTTCACAGACGTGATGTGATTTGGAGCGCGTCTCACCGGACTTGTACTCCAGGATCAGGTGGAACTCATCGACCTCCTGCAGAGACTCTGGCGGGACCACGATCTGCTCATCCAGCATGTCATGAAGCTTCGGCCCCACCGGACCACACAAGAGGACCTGAGAGAACACAGCACTCTTTAGAAAACTAGAGTCAGGTGCTCATCAGGTATGAATGAGCTGCTTTTGCACTTTAAAAAATGATCAGTTATTATGGTAAGGAGATTCAGGACAATTTGACATTTTGTCCAGTGATGCGTTAAATGATTTTAGCACTAGCAAGAAGCACAAGACACTCACCACGAGTTGTGGGTTAGACGCTAGTTTCTGGCCAATCAAAGCAGCGTTACCGCCCACATAAAGCTGCAAGAAACAAGAAAAAAAGACATTTTGAATAATTCTGGTCTCATTAAAACATACAAGATAGGGCTGTCAAATGATTAATCGCATCCAAAATAAAAGTTTGTGTTTACATAATATATGTGGGTGCACTGTGTATAATTATTTTATATATATAAATACACACACATGCTTTTATATATTTAAGAAATATTTTTATGTATATACTCGTATATAGATTTATATTTATATTATATATAAATATTTTATATATAAATACTTTTTTTTTCTTAAATATACATGCATGTGTGTGTATTTATATATATACAAAATAATTATACACAGTGCGCCCACATATATTATGTAAACACAAACTTTTATTTTGCATGCAATTTATCGTTTGACAGCCCTAATACAAGATCAATCACAAGACTATTTTATAGCAAACAATCAGGTATTTTTAAAAAGACTTCTAGGAAAATATCAGATTTTCTATCAAGTATCAGATTTGAAAGTGCTTATTTAATTGCCAGAAATTTTATATTGTTGTAAGGAAAATATTGTCGACTTAATTTTTGTGAAAATGTGCTATAATTAATATAGGATTTGTCACAGCCTCAGTCTGAGCTCTGCACCTATTAATTACTGTTGATTATGCTAAATTAAATTTGACACAGAAACTCGATTCCCTCTGGTGCGCTCACACTAAACCATCGGATCTCAAGGGCCCGATTCATTTACAGCAGATGCCAAAATTAAAGCGGATATTATAGGACGTTTGCAAAAACAGATCGCACACTTTGAATGTAATCACACTAGAGCAGTCAAACCCGTCGGACAGTTTTTAGTGTGCTAATCTCGGTCCTCGGCTCGTGCCCTGAGGAAAACCATGTTCTAAGGGCCGCTCCTTCTGTCATTAAACACTTCACTGCTCACCTGAGCGCCGGGATATTCGGCAGCCGCCCGTGCGATCCTTTGAAAAACCTCCTTATCTGAGAAGAAGCGCTCTGCAGCGGCGCCCTTCCCCATGTAGTGGATGAAGGCCTCTTTCAGGTCCTCTTTGCTGTGTAGCACCTCGTGGTCTCTGCCGGGACCCGGTTCGAGAGCCAAGGCCTGTAACAGCCCCACTCCGGACACCACCACATCCACACAGGCGTTCACCCTGAAGAACAGATGCACGTGTTCAGACATGTGAGGCCCAACTACTGTGAACACAATTAATTCATTAGTGGAAACACTTCACAATAAGGTTTCATGTATTAAATGATGTAAGTTAATACATTAAGTAATACATTAAGTTCATGTATTAACTGACGTGCAAAACATTTGTTACTGTATTTGTAACTCTTTGCTGATGTTAGTTAATAAAGCTGTTCATGTTAGTTACAATGTTGCAAATACAACTTTTGATTTGAATCATGTATTGGTAAATGTTGAAATTAACATTTCACAATATCACAAAGATTAATAAATGCTGTGGAAGTGTATTAGTTCATGTTAACTAATGGAACCTTATTGTAAAGCGTTACTGAAATAATCAAAAAGTATATTAAAATAATGAATCAAAGATTGAATTAATGAACAAATGAGTCACAACCTATTACTAGAAAGATGGTTTATTTGTTTGCTTAACTGAGATAATCAACTTCGTAACTATCCTACAGATCTGAATCAATCATCCACAAGTTGTTAATGGTACCTAAAACTATTTTTAAAAAAAATCAGTTATTGAAATAGAATAAAGTATAAATCTTAGATTAGGACCGAAAATTAGAAATGTTACTTTGGCGACTAAATATTTTTTAATAAATATATAATTAATTAAAAAACATTACGTTCACAATATTAGTGATAAATTCATAATAAATAATTAAAAATAATATAAAGTGATATAATAAATAATCAGAAAAAAATAAGATTAAGTTGAAGTACTAAACTAAAACAAATGTGACAAAAGCATGTAACAAAATCACTAAAACTTGAAAAGATATGTAGAAATAAAAGTTAAATAAGAATATTAATAAATACTCTAACAGTGTAAAAATACTAACATGATTATACAGTGAAAGAAACAAGACAGAAATCCTAAGGACACAAAAATAGAACAACTAAAGAACCAATGGAAAAACATCCAAAGAGAATTAAAGAAGACGATGAACAAAGAAAGTCCTGAATAAAGGAGTGTATTGCGAGTCGCTCACCCCACAGCCACTCTCCCCAGCGTTTGGCCGGAGTCGTGATCAGGGTCTGCCAGGCGCGAGCGATGGCCTCCTCCAGCGCAGGGGGGCGGGGCTCTGAGCTGTCACTCGACTCCATCTGAGGCAGCGATTGGCTGATGCAGTTCAGCACACGGGCCGGTAGCTCCGGGTCAGTGTGGTACAGATAACCCATCCCCAACGCCACCAGGGCCACCAGCACAGCCTTCCTCCACATGACCTGTGAAACACACACTTTCTCTTCAGGATACCATGGTAGAAACCAAGGTTTTTGGACAAATATCATGGTAATACTATGTTTTTTCAGACATGCACCATGGCAAAATCATGGTTTAATTAGACACATACATGCATACCAATTATTTGGGGATGCATATCATGATAATACCATGTTTACTACATGTAGCATGATAATACAATGTTTTATTTTGACACATACCATGATTATTAACATGTATCATGTTTTTTGGACAGGTACTATGGTAATACCATATTTGGGTGTGTATATATACCATGTTGTTTAGACATGTATTGGACTTTGGACATGTACAACCATGGTAATACCATGATATTTGGGGATGTAGCAAGGTCAAACTTTGATTTTTGATATAGTAACAGTGTAGTTCAATGTTTTGGACACGCTGTGGTACTATCATGTTTTACAGGACAAAAAATGTTCATGTACCATGGTAGTAACATGTTATTTCGGACACTAGACAGGAAGTAGATTTTAGATTTACAACTGAAACCAATGCATATCTATTTATAACACTGCAGTAGCTGTGCTCTCTCCATATATATATTATGATCTCAAACCCGTTGCACAAGTTGATGAGATTAAAAGCTGATAATTGTCTAATAACATTAGTAGCTGGCTAGTGCTAACAGCCCATTTCTGCTCATGTATGGGGCTTTAAATGAACACAAAAAATAAAACCACACACCCGACTGTGACCAAATGGAGTGGTTTAAAATTATGTTTTAGAAAAAAAAGACATTTCTGATAAGTAAGTAACATGTTAGAGTGAAACCAATGAGCTAACATGAGCTAGCCACATAGCACATAAACCAGCAGTTTACAATATGTAATAATGATGATATAATCAAAACACTTTTCGACACTCCGAACAGATGTGCAGATCACTAACCTGACGGATGATAGACGAGACGAAACAGTGTGTGTGGATGTATGTGTGTGTGTGTGGTGAAGTTGAGTTGTGTCACCCTTCTTGGTCGAAAGTCTGTTTGCTAGCGACTAGCCGCTCCACTCTCTCCTGAGGGCAACCGATAGCAAGTTTACACATCAAATCTCATTTGAAATTCTACAGAGAGTTTATTAATATTACAAAATACAAAACTTATTTTAATTTCGCTCCAAAATGTAAGTCATTTTCAGCGTTTAACCTAGTTCCATACAATAGTGTTGTTGTTAGCTGGCTTTTGGGAAACCTGGTAAACGTTGTAGTTAAAGCGAACCCAAGTAGCCAATCAGAAGCTCCGCCGAGCGTTGGTGACGTAGCCGGAACTCCACTTCGAGTGGATGCACTGATGAAGGGGAAATATCTTTGCCCGGCGCCACGTCTAAATGGTCTGAGCTCAGCGAGTTTTTTTGTATGAATCACAACAACTAGACAATGAAGTGCAGATCAATGTATTTTTTTAATCAATTTAATTTTAATCAGCGAATAAAACTTTTATTAATACATGTATTTTTATATTTATAATAGTGCTGTCTAAAGGATTATTCACATCTACACACACATTATATAAACAGAATCGATTAATCGATTTGACAGCACTAATTTATAATAATTATAATGTTAAGCAATTTGAGCTCTAACTTTTCAAATAAAGTGTTATACACATTATATATTATATTATTATTTACCTTACATATTTTATTTTATGTAATTTATATATTTTTACATAACGTTATTTTTTTGGTGATTTTATTAAATATTTAATTTTTACATTACGTATTTAATAATTTTAATAAAATCACTTCTAAAAATGAAAAACATTTTATTTTATTATAGTGGATAATTATATGAGTACTTAATTACAATATATTATGTTATATTATATTATTATATCCCAATTTATTTTAGTTTACAATTTCGAACCGGAAATTAATTTTTTTAAGTCAATGGGAAGCCCCGGTTTTAGATAGCCTAACCAAGTGTGTGTAATATGTATTGTATTTTCTATTTCTATTTCTTTTTCATTTAATTCCTTTAATCCATACAGGCTATATCTTCTGATCTACAGCATTATCTTAAGTGAGACTAATCAAAGTTTGTGTAGAGCAATTAAACCTGCTGTCAATAGAGGCAATTACAAGTATGACCAAATATATATTTTGTGAACCCCAGAGACACAAACTCATTTAACTGGTATGGATTTTGGATGTGTGGATGGCAATGCAGCAGTTTATAAAACAAACAAGAACACAGTCAGCAAATACTAACACTATTACATCAGTTTATTTCAGAGGAGTTCACTACAGTGCTGGATCTGCTCATCAGCATTTATTTACTTTATTTAGACAAATAGAAGTGCATATATTTGTAGATTACCAAGCCCACACATATGCAAATAATTATTTTGTTTAATATGATCTAAACCATGACTGTGTTGCCTTTAAAATTTTCCACTGGCCCCTCAACTTTCTCCTCATTGAAGTCAAAGTATTTAATGTGATTTGTCTTTATTCAGAGTGAATCTGCCTGTTAGGGGTGAAAACACACAAATACATGTTGTGAATGATCAAAAAGGTAATGTTTTTTTTTTCTTTTCCTTTTAAAAAAAATGGTAGTTCTACTTACATTTTTATGTAGCTGTTGAATTTCAGCTCCAACTTCCTCATCTTCAGTTTTTTATACTGGATGTCGATATCAATTGCTTCCATTTGTTTAAGGCAGTATCGTTTATACTCGCCTTTTATGTTTTCTGGGTTATGTAACATTTAAGTTATTTAATTGAATACTCTTGTCACGTTGTTTTCATTTCTTAAGTGGTCCCAGACTGAGGGCTCTAAAACAGTGTCAGTATCCTGAAAACACATTATGATTATTTTATCACACAAGTACACTTTTTAATATTTAAAACAGTATAGCATATAGAACCTGTGAGTACATCAGGCCTCCTTCAGGTTTTGGACTTTAATCCCCACTTTTCTAAGCGGCTTTTATGGAACAGCCCCCTGGAACTCTTGCACTCCAGTTCACAACACCTAATTTAGATAAAATACAGAACAAACAATAGCATTATCAGTACAGAGTCATACAAGGAATTTGTTTTTTATACATGTTAAACATATATAGGAAAATGTTAGACAAGATACACTTGAGTGTTATTGGCTTTGTCTGTAGTACCTACTGTAAGTACCTAAGAGACTTAATTGTTTATGAAGAATATAAACTCTAAATAAAAACATTTAATTTGGCTTGAGCAAGCCTATCCTAAAAGTTTTGAGGGCAATATAGTTTATCAAGCACAGACAGATGGATGGGTATGACAGATAGGTAGAGATAGATAGGCACACAGAGATGAATAGATAGATTAGGATAGAAAATTATTTTTGATCGACGTCATGAGTTTACGGGCGCGGCTCCACCTCGATCGACGTTCAGCACTTTGCCCCTAACCAATGAGAAGCATTGTGGGCGGAGCTACACGTGTACCCCCGCCCCAGGTGCACCCCGCTCAAATCTGTGAGCCTATCAGGGGAGTATAAAAAGTGAGTGGTTTGTTTACTAGGTATGCCTCACAATGGCTGACAGATCCTCTGGTTTTCTCTCTGGTGTGCACTGGCCATTGCGCCAGGTAAGTTTCCGTATTTTAAAGAGTTTTCTTGGTTAACGGGAGACAGAATTGCTTGTTTGAGTGTGTGTTGTTTCGTTGCTTTTTAAACAGTGTAGCTTTTCCAGTAGCTAACTGCTTTTTGCAGCATGTAGCGGTGTAGCGCGAGCAAAAGCTACATTGCTACATTGAGAAAATGTTCTACATGCAATTTACGTTGGATGTATGTTTCGTTCTTGCAATGTTGTAGGCTATTTGTTGCACTTTTGACAAACAGTTAGAGATATTTGAGTGTTGTGTGTAATAAAACAATACTCTTTGAAATCGCAATTGCCTTGTTTTAAACACTAAATATTTTACTTAAAACATTCCTCAGACACTTATTCAGTTATTTATAATATACGTTTTTCAAAAAGCAAAAGTAGTTTCAGTGTAGCTAGCTACTTTTTGATTGTAACTTGGAGTGTAGCTAACTACTTTTCTAAACGGGTAGCTTGACCGTAGTTAAACTACTTTAACTTTACGAGTAGCCTGTAGCTTGTCAAACTACAGTTTCAGAGTAGCTTTTACTTTTACAAGTGTAAAATCTTTTGTATGTGAGTAGTTTGTGTATTTTATTTTTTATTGGATCACTGAACTGGAGGGGTTGGCTGTGGTTATAATTTGATTTTGTGTATTTTCACGCAGTGTCTCTGCTGGCCATCTTCCTCTGTTCAAGGGAAGGTGTTCAGAGCGACTGAAGAGAGCAAAATCCTGTTCAGACGTTACCTTTGACCTTCATCCAAACAGACAAACTTATTTACAACCCAGGACAATCCAGGTGAGCTGTGAATGACCCTTGGTTGAAGCTATCATCTTCAAATGCATTATGCAATATATGTGAGTTTGTTGGTGTCTTTGCAGTTAATTTCAGAGTTGTCTCCATGGATCCCAAATTTGTGCCTTTTGATCAAATGGTAAGACCAGATGTTTCACCATTTTGAGTGTTCTGACCATAAATGAAAAGCAAATTAAATGCAGGTTCTTTTAAGATGCAGAAATTTCAACTTCAATGACTTCTTTTAAATGTTTATTATTCCTGTCTGTCTTACAGTAGAGTCTGCTCGGGGTGAAGGTAAGTTTGCTTCGGTGTAAGACTTTGAATGGCGCCAATGCAGCTTTTTGCACTTTTCTTTCTTTGCAGATTTTCTCTGAGCTGTTAATGTGTTTTAATAGGACAAAGATAATAACCTGATTGGTCAGTGGACAAATGTTTCCTCAACGGAGCTGATATTGGAGCTTTCTCAGTTAAACCCAGAGGCTCAGATGGGGATTTACACACTAAAGGCTTTTATTGCTGACCGAGAAGTCTCCCAAGTTTTTGAGGTGAAAAAATACGGTAAGTTGTGTATGTGCAGTTCAATGACAGATTTGAGGCCTTAGCCTAAAGCGCTTTGTTTCTGGTTTAGTTTTGCCCAAGTCTGACGTGACCGTAAACACAGCAGACCTACAGCGTTGCAGTTATGGGACTGAAAGTTGAGTCCTGTGCCAAGTGAGTGATGCTTTATTTTCTTGTCTTGTGGTTGGTCAGTTCTTTATCTTGTTCTGATGTTTCCCAGATTGTTCGTTCCAGTTGTCTGTCAGCGTCGATATGGCTCCAGCAGTGCAGATTCTGGTCTACAGCGTTCTTCCCAGTCAGAATGTAGTTGCTGCTAATGTGCGTTTGACACCGATATGTGTTTCCAGAACCATGTACTGTATGATGTGGCTATTTTTCAATTTGGGAATGTGGGTGTGTGTCCTACAGCGTGTTGGTCTTTGTTCCAGGTTTCTCTGCAGTTTTCTCCAGCTACGGCTGTTCCTGTGGAGGGAAACGTTCTGATGGTTCCTGCTCAAGCAGGATCTCTGTGTAGCCTCAGTGCTGTAGATTCATTCATAAAAAAACCAACACATTATGACTTGAGTCTTCTTCCTCTTCTTTAGTCTTTTTCGCTGTTGGATAAAATGGAGGGCCGGAGGACTGGAGGGCCGGAGGACTGGAGGGCCGGAGGACTGGAGGGCCGCAGGACTGGGAGGGCCGGAGGACTGGAGGGCCGGAAGGACTGGAGGCCGGAGGACTGGAGGGCCGGAGGACTGGAGGGCCGGAGGGCCAGAGGAATGAAGGGCCGAAGGTAAAAAAAAAATTATTTATTTAATTCCATCCATCCATCCATCCATCCATCCATCCATCCATCCATCCATCCATCCATCCATCCATCCATCCATCCATCCATCCATCCATCCATCCATCCATCCATCCATCCATCCATCCATCCATCCATCCATCCATCCATCCATCCATCCATCCATCCATCCATCCATCCATCCATCCATCCATCCATCCATCCATCCATCCATCCATCCATCCATCCATCCATCCATCCATCCATCCATCCATCCATCCATCCATCCATCCATCCATCCATCCATCCATCCATCCATCCATCCATCCATCCATCCATCCATCCATCCATCCATCCATCCATCCATCCATCCATCCATCCATCCATCCATCCATCCATCCATCCATCCATCCATCCATTCCATCCATCCATCCATCCATCCATCCATCCATCCATCCATCCATCCATCCATCCATCCATCCATCCATCCATCCATCCATCCATCCATCCATCCATCCATCCATCCATCCATCCATCCATCCATCCATCCATCCATCCATCCATCCATCCATCCATCCATCCATCCATCCATCCATCCATCCATCCATCCATCCATCCATCCATCCATCCATCCATCCATCCATCCATCCGGATTAAGGACCCATGGCGCCCGCCCTTGCTCCCCTTTCAGTGTGGCCTCGGGCGGGCGCCAGTGGTCCCCATGGCGCCCGCCCTTGCTCCCCTTTCAGTGTGGCCTCGCGGCGGGCGCCAGTGGTCCCCATGGCGCCCGCCCTTGCTCCCCTTTCAGTGTGGCCTCGGGCGGGCGCCATGGTCCCCATGGCGCCCGCCCTTGCTCCCCTTTTCAGTGTGGCCTCGGGCGGGCGCCATGGTCCCCATGGCGCCCGCCCTTGCTCCCCTTTCAGTGTGGCCTCGGGCGGGCGCCATGGTCCCCATGGCGCCCGCCCTTGCTCCCCTTTCAGTGTGGCCTCGGGCGGGCGCCATGGTCCCCATGGCGCCCGCCCTTGCTCCCCTTTCAGTGTGGCCTCGGGGCGGGCGCCATGGTCCCCATGGCGCCCGCCCTTGCTCCCCTTTCAGTGTGGCCTCGCGGCGGGCGCCATGGTCCCCATGGCGCCCGCCCTTGCTCCCCTTTCAGTGTGGCCTCGGGCGGGCGCCATGGTCCCCAGTGGCGCCCGCCCTTGCTCCCCTTTCAGTGTGGCCTCGGCGGCGGGCGCCATGGTCCCCATGGCGCCCGCCCTTGCTCCCCTTTCAGTGTGGCCTCGGCGCGGGCGCCATGGTCCCCATGGCGCCCGCCCTTGCTCCCCTTTCAGTGTGGCCTCGGGGCGGGCGCCATGGTCCCCATGGCGCCCGCCCTTGCTCCCCTTTCAGTGTGGCCTCGGCGCGGGCGCCATGGTCCCCATGGCGCCCGCCCTTGCTCCCCTTTCAGTGTGGCCTCGGGCGGGCGCCATGGTCCCCATGGCGCCCGCCCTTGCTCCCCTTTCAGTGTGGCCTCGGCGGCGGGCGCCATGGTCCCCATGGCGCCCGCCCTTGCTCCCCCTTTCAGTGTGGCCTCGGCGCGGGCGCCATGGTCCCCATGGCGCCCGCCCTTGCTCCCCTTTCAGTGTGGCCTCGGCGGGGCGCCATGGTCCCCATGGCGCCCGCCCTTGCTCCCCTTTCAGTGTGGCCTCGGGGCGGGCGCCATGGTCCCCATGGCGCCCGCCCTTGCTCCCCTTTCAGTGTGGCCTCGGGCGGGCGCCATGGTCCCCATGAGCGCCCGCCCTTGCTCCCCTTTCAGTGTGGCCTCGGGCGGGCGCCATGGTCCCATGGCGCCCGCCCTTGCTCCCCTTTCAGTGTGGCCTCGCGGCGGGCGCCATGGTCCCCATGGCGCCCGCCCTTGCTCCCCTTTCAGTGTGGCCTCGGGCGGGCGCCATGGTCCCCATGGCGCCCGCCCTTGCTCCCCTTTCAGTGTGGCCTCGCGGCGGGCGCCATGGTCCCCATGGCGCCCGCCCTTGCTCCCCTTTCAGTGTGGCCTCGCGGCGGGCGCCATGGTCCCCATGGCGCCCGCCCTTGCTCCCCTTTCAGTGTGGCCTCGGCGGCGGGCGCCATGGTCCCCATGGCGCCCGCCCTTGCTCCCCTTTCAGTGTGGCCTCGGCGGCGGGCGCCATGGTCCCCATGACGCCCGCCCTTGCTCCCCTTTCAGTGTGGCCTCGGCGCGGGCGCCATGGTCCCCATGGCGCCCGCCCTTGCTCCCCTTTCAGTGTGGCCTCGGGGCGGGCGCCATGGTCCCCATGGCGCCCGCCCTTGCTCCCCTTTCAGTGTGGCCTCGGGCGGGCGCCATGGTCCCCATGGCGCCCGCCCTTGCTCCCCTTTCAGTGTGGCCTCGGCGGCGGGCGCCATGGTCCCCATGGCGCCCGCCCTTGCTCCCCTTTCAGTGTGGCCTCGGGCGGGCGCCATGGTCCCCATGGCGCCCGCCCTTGCTCCCCTTTCAGTGTGGCCTCGGGCGGGCGCCATGGTCCCCATGGCGCCCGCCCTTGCTCCCCTTTTCAGTGTGGCCTCGGGGCGGGCGCCAGTGGTCCCCATGGCGCCCGCCCTTGCTCCCCTTTCAGTGTGGCCTCGGGCGGGCGCCATGGTCCCCATGACGCCCGCCCTTGCTCCCCTTTCAGTGTGGCCTCGGGCGGGCGCCATGGTCCCCATGGCGCCCGCCCTTGCTCCCCTTTTCAGTGTGGCCTCGGGCGGGCGCCATGGTCCCCATGGCGCCCGCCCTTGCTCCCCTTTCAGTGTGGCCTCGCGGCGGGCGCCATGGTCCCCATGGCGCCCGCCCTTGCTCCCCTTTTCAGTGTGGCCTCGGGCGGGCGCCATGGTCCCCATGGCGCCCGCCCTTGCTCCCCTTTCAGTGTGGCCTCGGGCGGGCGCCATGGTCC
>JAQIUQ010007158.1:0-92500 GCA_030378365.1 Hybognathus amarus
TGTAATATATACGCTAAAGTGAGTTTTTACGTTGTAAATATCTCAATATCTCAGCTCCTGTATGCCATTATAAATATCTAAATATCTCAGCTCTGGAAGGGTCTAGAGCCTCCATTTTTGCACTCAGATCTAAGTCCCATGGCCCTCTATCAGAATCCAGAGTTTCAAGAAAATCAAAACTTTGCATCCCGAAAAAAAAACGTAAGGGGTACCACTGTCGTTTTTTTTTCGGGTCAAAATTTTGATTTTCTTGAAAACTCTGGATTCTGATAGAGGGCCATGTGACTATCTGAGTGCAAAATGGAGGCTCTAGACCTTTCCAGAGCTGAGATATTGAGATTTCACGTAGCATTTATGCCATTGTAAATATGCTATTGTTCTTGTGCTTGAAAGTGTGGAGTCTAATTTGAAGTGGTGCAGGATAATAGAAATGTGGTTTGCGGCTTATGTTTTACAATGCAACACTTACCACCAGGCACTTTAAGTTCTAGAGGAAAGAGCCGTATTGTTTCCCTGCTCATGCATGCGGGTCCTCATTGTCCCGGACTGACGTCTAAAACTCAGGATAACCTCTGGGAATAAGGACACTGACTCTACACTAATTGGCTCAGTGATGGAGAGGGGTTTAGGAGAGGTCACCGCGACACAGAAGAAGCCTGACACCTTTGAACTTTAACTTCTGACCTTCAATGCTGATTTAATTTGTGATTTAATAACTAGTAATAGGATTTACTGCATCTGGTGCTATAGACGCCAGCAGGGTTAAAAATGTGAATATAAGAAGATCCAAAAAACTAAGACCCCAATGAAGATTTTAGGTTTTTTTTTTACCAGAAAATAAACAAAATGTGGCTTTTTTTAAAATAAAATAAAACAAACAAACAGTTACTGTAAGATTTCATTTGTTAATAATGAATTAGGTTTACATGAATTAACAATGAACTTTGCTAATGTTAGTTAATAAAAAGTACAAATGTTCATTGATTGTTCACTTAGTGTTACTT
Source organism: Hybognathus amarus (assembly GCA_030378365.1). NCBI lineage: Eukaryota > Metazoa > Chordata > Actinopteri > Cypriniformes > Leuciscidae > Hybognathus > Hybognathus amarus. The sequence continues at coordinate 1,005 of JAQIUQ010007158.1, forward strand.
ATGATTTTTGAAATGTATTATTAAATGTTCAAATTAACATTAACTAAGATTAATACATTTTGTAGATGTTGTTCCTTGTTTGTTCATTTTAACTGATGTAGTTAACTAATGTCAACAAATAAAACCTTGAAAATAAAGTTACTGCAAAAATCAAAAAAGAATTATACTCAATATATAATTTGTAATTAAAGTATTAAATAATATTAAGTTTATACACGTGAAAAGGGTGGATCTCACCTTAATGCATTATATTGTTTTGTATTTTAGGTTTTCTGCATGTTTAAATATGTAAATGACGTTAAATTAAATATACATTAATGGTAACACTTTACAATAAGGTTCAGTAGTTAACATTAGTTAATGTATTTACTAACATGAACTAACCATGAGCAATACATTTGTTACTGCATTTGTTCATCTTTGTTAATGTTAGTTCATGAAAATACAGCTGTTCATTGTTTGTTCATGTTAGTTCACGGTGCAGTAACTAATGTTAGATTTTAATCAAGTATTAGTAAATGTTGAAAATAACATTAACAAAGATTAACAAATGCTGTATATGTGCTATTCATTATTAGTTCATATTACCTAATGTAGTTAACTAATGTTAACTAACGAACCTTATTGTAAAGTGTTACCAATTTGTATAACTTTCCGCAACTGAAATCTGAACATCTGATAAAACCAGGTTCAAAAATCGTGTTTCAATCTGTTGATATATTAAGAGTAAATCAGAAAATATTGTCAACCGAACCCAAACAAATCACCTTTTTTTAAATAAAATGATGTATTAAATCAATTAAATAATGTAATAACAAACCCTTCAGAATAAAACTCTAAAGTGCTGCCTCAGTTCAGAAGATAAAACTCACACTGTAAAAATAAATATGACTGAATATGTTAAATTGAATCAATAAAATTGAGGCAACAGATTACAATCAATATCAATTAAATTTAAGAAATTAGAATTGAGTAATAACAAACCACATAAATTACTTAAATAATAACCAAATGAGTAGAATTTTAGTAGACAAACAAAAATATCAGAAAACAGACTGAACGTCAAAGATGAATTAAGAATTCTGAATTAAGAATTGGCCCAACTAAAACACACACTGATCTCCATAATGGTGACTTAAAAATATGTTTTTCTCCTTCAGTGATTCTGCTTGTTATCATCAGTTCTTAATTCATCTTTGACGTTAGTCTGTTTTTCTGATCATTTTGTTTTAAAAATGTGTAAATTCTACTCATTTTCAGTCGTATTCATTTTTCCAGTGCAAGGCCTTTTCAAATATGTATTGTATTTGAAATATACATATTCAAATAGATAAAGTGTAATAAAATAAACACTACTGTAAATGTCTATTTTGTATGTTTTCTTAATTGAAAAAACGTAGCCCCAAAAGCTAAATTAAAGCAAATTAGCCCAAATCTCAAAATTGACCAGGGTTTATCTGTTGTGTCTTGTAATTGAATAAAAATGTAAAACATTTTTGAACCCCACTGTATGTATGTCTTTAAAGATTATTGTTAATATTGCACAAATACATCCCCTTATTATACATCTAAATACACTTTTTATGCTTAAATCCTCTCATGTATCAAGTCATTGGCAAAAAAAAAAAAAAGATGTAGATTTGCGAGAATCCCCCAAAGCGCTGAGCATTGAGAGGAGAGTGTGAGAGGGAATGGATCTGAATGTGTTTCACTGTAGTGCCGTATCACTCACTCCAGATAATAACCCAGCTTTAGCATATCTGTCTGCCTGCGGGATATCATATCTCTTCAGCGCAAGGCTAACGATAGAGGCTCTCAGAGGAACCTGTCCACTCTTCACCCAGATACACAGTTAGCATGTAGCATGCTGCAAATTCAAAGTCAACATGTCTTGTTTTTTGCAAGAGATTTTAAAATGTATAGGCCCAGTTATGAATCCAATGATTATTTATATGTCTTGTTTAGAAAGTGTATTAGTATGTTTGAGTAAAAACCCGTTTACACTGAATCTGATGCAACCTAACGTCAAGTTTTCATAATTTTGAGCACCCAAACTAATCCAACTCAGGAATTGTTCAGACTTCAGGGACAATTTTTAATGGTTTGACTTAAATTAGTCCTTAAAGACTCCTATGAGGTTTGAGTTCAATTAAAGGGATACTCCACTTTTTTTTTTTTGAAAATATGCTCATTTTACAACTCCTCCGAGTTAAACTGTTGAGTTTTACCGTTTTTTAATCCATTCAGCCGATCTTCGGTTCTGGCTGCACCACTTTTAGCATAGCTTAGCATACATCATTGAAGTGGACAAAACCATTAGGATTTCAAAAAAAAAAATGACCAAAGAGTTTCGAATATTTTTCCTATTTAAAACGTGACTCTTCTGTAGTTACATTGTGCACTAAGACCGAACTAAAAATGTCAAGTTGTATGCTAAGCTATGCTAAAAGTGGTACCCGCCAGAACCGGAGATCGGCTGAATGGATTCAAAATGGTGAAACTCAACAGTTTAACTCTGGGCGAGTTGAAAATTAGCCTATTTCCAAAAAAAAGTGGATTATTACTTTAAAGAAAACTTTCAGTATGAAAACGATTAAACTGGTAGTTTACTGGGAGATACTTCAAAGTGTACTTTCTTTAACCTAAATAGTAAACTATAGCTATAGGCTATAACTTGTAATTTAACAGTTCACTTAATGTGTTTCACAAAACAGTTGCAATAGAAACTTGGATGCAAACTAGTTGTATACTCAATGCTACTACTGTTGCACTTAAAAGTAGACTTTTATGAGCTAATGCCCTGTTTACACCTGCTATTAAGATGTGTTTTGGTCGGATTACAAGTAGACGAGGCAGACACATTCTCGTGTACACCTGGTGTGTTAATACATCTATTTTATCCACTTTTTACCACTTCTGTGGTGATTTCTTTGAGGGAAGGGTTTGATCTTTTGATTTAATGGATGAAATAAGCTTGCACAAGTTTACATATGAACGCGGCGCCGAGACAACGGAAAAACACAGCTTTCGTTTCTGCTCTGGACAGCCTCAAGGGTGTGTTAGAAATCAGGAATGGTGGGAGAACATTGAGCTTGGTACGTTTTTCATCTTCAAACCAAACTTCAACTCCAAACTCCAGCCAAATGAGAATTGACCACATAAGAATTTACCCTACGAAAGCAATCTGGACAAGCTCAAAACGTTTTAGACACTGTTTACACCTGTATTTAGCGTCGTACACTTGTAGATCCAACCGACCAAAACAAATCTTAATACCAGGTGTAAACAGGGCCTAAAAAGTGGACCAAATTAGTTCCAAGAAGTATTGAATTATACAAGTACCATATACTACTAGTTCACTGATTCTAGTATTCTTCTTAAATTGCACTGTTGTTATGTTATGTTTACTAGTTCACAACATATCCGTATAGTTAAACCTAGTAAAACCTAGATGCAAATTAGTTAAGTATCTTTAAGTCTACTACTGGTAAAGTACACCTAAACGTATACTTCTTTGAACTAAAAAGTGAGCTAATTTAGTCCCGGGAAGAAATGGTACACTCACAAATATATTACTAGTACATTGATTTTTATATACTTACTTGGAAAATGTACTTGAATGGCATTATAGCAACTTGAAGTTGGCATTATAAAATTAACTTGACATATTATTTTTGTAAGGGTTGTATTATGGACTAAAGCAATGAAGGCACCAGTTTGCAACCAGTTGATGGATTCAAAGTATTAGCTTTAATGAAGACAAACATGCAGGATACTTAAAAATGTCTCATTCTACGATATTATTGGACAAAACGGTCCATAGTGCAGAATGTTTTGATGCATTTTATTGGAAGAGAAAGACCGTAAACGCATCACTGCCAAAAGTTTATATTCTTCTGGCACGTTTAGGATTCTTCTGGCACGTTTACATGCACTAAAAGTCACAAAATATTGATTTCATGAGGTCTGTAACTCTAAGAATTGTGAAAAAGTTAAGACCCCAACTATTGACTGCTGTCTGTTTAAAAATGCTAGATGTGTCTCCCTACCTCAGAGATCAGGCCAATTTTTATTCACTCATGAGCGTTTTTATGAACACTTTGAGCTTGGCGGTAAAACTTTCTTAGCCTCAGGCTAGTTTCACATAAGCCTCATCCACAAAGACAAAAGCATTTTAGTCCCATTGGAGGCCATGAACAAAGAAGCACAGTAAAGTATGTGTTGCATGACTGAGTAGACATTATAGTGGCCTTTTTAATGTGAAGGGTTTGAGTTGAGTTTGAAGGATTCTTTTGTGCGGTTGTGGCAATCTGTCATCGTCCTCCTCGCTTGTTTTTTTTCTATTTTTTTGGTCAGTGCGCTGGCATTTGGAGTGGGTGTCGGAGTTGACAGCCCAAACATTGAGAGAAAAGTGGGATGGATAGGGCTGCCCAGACACAGAGAGGGGGAGGGAAAGAGTAGAGAAAGAGATGAATGGCATTTCAGATGACTAGAAAGAATGAAGGGCTTTGATACAGATGAGGAATTATAAAGGAGTCATTTGAAACCAACACTATGATGTCAGACGTTCATAATTAGAAGACAAATTATGTAATTTCTCCACAAGAGTTATGAAGAAAGAGCTATGTATAGTCATTTAAACTGTGTATCTCATACTAGAGTTCTTGCAAGGTGAATGTAGTAGTAATGATCTTGTGTTATTCAAAGAATTGACTCGGGACTTCAATTGTTTATGGAAAGTTCTTGCACAAAAACAAAGGTAACCTTCTGTCAAATACTGTATTGCATATCATAACCAGCAAGTTTTCAAAACTCTGTGCTTGCCTTCAAAACGGTAAGCTTGTAATAATGTTTTTAGCTCCAGTGGTAGTGGTGAATTTCCACGGGAGATTCAATGTCTTTGCGATCATTATGTCACATATACAGATAAAGAAGTGTCTCGGCTAGTAGACTATATTGAGTCATTACGTCACATCTGTACACATAAAGAAGAGTCTCGGCTAGTAGACTATATTGAGTCATTACGTCACATCTGTGCATATAAAGAAGAGTCTTGGCTAGTAGACTATATTGAGTCATTACGTCACATCTGTACACATAAAGATGAGTCTCGGCTAGTAGGCTATATTGAGTCATTACGTCACATCTGTACACATAAAGATGAGTCTCGGCTAGTAGACTATATTGAGTCATTACGTCACATCTGTACACATAAAGATGAGTCTCTGGCTAGTAGACTATATTGAGTCATTACGTCACATCTGTACACATAAAGAAGAGTCTTGGCTAGTAGACTCATATCTGAGTCATTACGTCACATCTGTACACATAAAGAAGAGTCTCGGCTAGTAGACTATATTGAGTCATTACGTCACATCTGTTCACATAAAGAAGAGTCTGGCTAGTAGCCTATATTGCTTCATTACGTCACATCTGTTCACATAAAGAAGAGTCTCGGCTAGTAGACTATATTGAATCATTACGTCACATCTGTTCACATAAAGAAGACTCTCAGCTAGTCAGACTATATTGAGTCATTACGTCACAATTGACACATAAAGAAGACTCTCAGCTCAGTAGACTATATTGAGTCATTACGTCACAATCTGACACATAAAGAAGAGTCTCGGCTAGTAGACTATATTGAGTCATTACGTCACATCTGTTCACATAAAGAAGTAGTCTCGGCTAGTAGACTATATTGAGGTCTTACGTCACATCTGTTCACATAAATAAGAGTCTCGGCTAGTAGACCATATTGAGTCGTTACGTCACATCTGTTACACATAAACAAGAGTCTGAGCTAGTAGACTATATTGATTCATTACGTCACATCTGTTCACATAAAGAAGAGTCTCGGCTAGTAGACTATACTGAGTCATTACGTCACATCTGTTCACATAAGAGAAGAAGTCTCGGCTAGTAGACTATATTGAGTCATTACGTCACATCTTACACATAAAGAATGAGTCTCGGCTAGTAGACTATATTGAGTCATTACGTCACATCTGTTCACATAAAGAAGAGTCTCGGCTAGTAGACTATATTGAGTCATTGCGTCACATCTGTAGACATAAAGAAGAGTCTCGGCTAGTAGACTATATCTGAGTCATTACGTTACATCTGTAGACATAAAGAAGAGTCTCGGCTAGTAGACTATATTGAGTCATTACGTCACATCTGTACACATAAAGAAGAGTCTCGGCTAGTTAGACTATATTGAGTCATTACGTCACATCTGTTCACATAAAGAAGAGTCTCGGCTAGTAGACTATATTGAGTCATTACGTCACATCTGTACACATAAAGAAGAGTCTCGGCTAGTAGACTATATTGAGTCATTACGTCACATCTGTTCACATAAAGAAGAGTCTCGGCTAGTAGACTATATTGAGTCATTACGTCACATCTGTTCACATAAAGAAAGAGTCTCGGCTAGTAGACTATATTGAGTCATTACGTCACATCTGTACACATAAAGAAGAGTCTCGGCTAGTAGACTATATTGAGTCATTACGTTACATCTGTAGACATAAAGAAGAGTCTCGGCTATAGACTATATTGAACTTTAATATCTAGGTGAGTCATGTCTTTCTTGCCTTTTTTTGGATCATATAGCAGACGCACACAGAATCTTCCAGCACGATATCAACAGAAATGGCACGCACCTTATTCACACATAACTTTGTTTATCTGTGAAATAATTTGACTAATTTGGCTGTGCTTTTTAATAGTGTAGTATTTAAACATGCTTGAATTCAATTTGGAGATTCCTCCTCAAAAACTGCTCAAGAAAAAACGCAATGTTTGTTAGATTTGCCTGAGCCAGGGTTCACTTGCCTCTTTTTTGTGATTGCAATGTGATAATGTTACATGTGCTAATTTATTAAAATATCATTGATTACATACAACTTTTTTCAGTAGCTACACACTCACACAATCGTAAGTGCAGAGTTTGCATCATTGCAAGAGGGAATTTTTAGTGAATCAGTATAACCATTGATTCAGTTGATTCTGTTACCGCTCTGATTAATTTAGTGCATTTATTCAGTGATGGATGTGTCTGTGTATGATCCATACTTGTAACTCATGGAGTCTTGGAACGATTCTTTAAAAGAGCCAGCTCATAAGAGTAATTTGCTCATGATTTGGACTGCACTTGTTTATTTTTGTGCACAGCCAGCAAGGAAAACGAATGAAAATGCATGTTTTCTCGACAGTATTTTGTCTACTTGTTCTGTCAAATTCAATTTAGACACGTATCATAACTATATGTCAGATTGGATTTCTTTTGCCATGGTGCAGGAGACTGGGCAGCAGTGTTGGACTCAATATAAGCACTCTTTGAACATCAGTCAGCCAATCAATTTAAAGGACTGGAACTAACCGAATCAATGATACATTTTAGCCCTTCATTTTTTATTTTGTTTTGTTTTAAGCATACTTTTAACAAAATCAAATGAGGTTAAACATAAAACATAGCTCAACATCAAATGAATGCAAGATATATTTTCTGACAAGTATTGGTACAGTATCTAACACAATGTCTTGTCTCGTCACTTTCAGTTAAATCATGTAACGATCAGTGTTGGGGTAATGCATTTCAAGTTATGCGAGTCATGTAATCTAATTACTTTTTCCCAAGTAACTATTAAAGTAATGCATTACTTTTAAGTTTAGAACAAAATATTTGAGTTACTTTTTCAAATAAGTAATGCAAGTTAGTTCGTTTTCATTTTGTTTTCATGTATTAGGGTGTAACGATACCCTCATGTCACGTTGAGATACATTTCACAATACTGAACTCGCAATACGATATTATTGCGATACTCCACAACATGTGATAAAAATGTTAAAAAAAAATTGCTAAATTTGGTTTTACTTTGTGGGAGTAAATGAAGAGGCTTGAACTTTGTCTTAACCCAATGCACAGGACAATAGTGACTCCAGAGTTAAATATTCATGATTCTGAAGCTGAAAACACAAAATTATTTTAAACGTATGCTTGCACACTGTCACTGACTAGATATAAAAATAATACTTTTTTTTTTCTGGTAACATAAGACATTTGGCAATATCAGGACCCACAAATATTCCCAGATTACATTATTATACATTTTATTCAACATTATAGCAGTTTAATGTAGTACTGAGACTAAAACTCTTTTTTTCCCACACAGTGATATTTATTTTAAGTGAACATGTTGCATTTTTGTATTGCGATATATTGTGACATGTTACATCCCAACCATTTATTGACTGACAGCCCATGTTAGAGAAATTGTAAGTGCAATAACACGATGGTTATACACTGACAAAAAAAGTGTTCAATTTACGGTAAAATATCGGCAGCTGTGGTTGCCAAAATGTACAATATAAAATAACGGTAGCAAAACTTTACGGAAACAAGGTTTTACAGTCTTAACTTAAAATTTACAGAAATAAACCGTATTTATTATCCAATTTAATGTTAAATTATCGAACTACTTGAAGTATTAATATCTGTTTTGTACCATTGTAATCACAACAGTGATGAAAGACACATGATATATGGAAGCTCATCACATGAAGCTCTTCCACAAGAATGTTTATACTTATATAAACACATGAAATAAAAAAATGCAATAAACATTAATTTTACAACTTTAAATGTCATATAAAACCCTAATGTACATAACTGATTAGAAAAAGACTAAGAAAACTATGAATAAACAAGTTATTTCAACAAAAATACATCAAATGCAAAGTGTCAGCAGGGAATTGTGGGAATGTTAATTTACGTTTTTTCACTGTAAATTATACAATGAGTTCATTTTCACTTTAAAAACTGTAAATTTAATGGTATTTTACAGTAAAATTACATTATATTTACCGTTAGATCTATCACAGTTATTTACCCTATATAGTAAGGAAAGGCTCTGTTAATCATTTAACCGTTTTTCACTGTAGCATTTTTACAGTTTTTTACTGTTAAAATCACAATCATTTATTTTTAAGTGTAGATCTAGAAAAATGCATGCAGAAGCATGCAGTTACTCATCTCCCAAACCAGTAATATTTGAACGTGTTAAATAATACAAAAATACTTTATGCATTGCTTCTGACCTTCAATGATCCATTTCAGTGACAAACTTTATGTCATCCTAATAACCTGTCTGGTAAACAGACATAAATAGTCATTTAGGGAATGATATTTTGCAGAATGGTGTCCTGATGAATGTCTCTTAAAATCAGTTTTTCGCTCCAAATGTATTATTATTTTTTCCTCATTTCTCTTGACTGAGATCTGGCCGTCTGCCGAGCCGGTGGCGGGAGTTTGGGCTGAATTGGCGGTGAATGACTCAGTGTGTTATATCACACAGCAGATACTGTCTCACCCCACGCCTCCAGCCATCATTTTGTGAACAGTAGCGTCTGACTGTGTCACCGTGCCACTCCCATTATCAAACACACACACACACACACATTCGGCCCAATCTGCTTTATATGGCTGTAGTTATTCACGGTCATTGTTGGCTTATTAGCGATATTGGCAGTCTGCTGTCTGGAAACGAGATGTGTTTGTGTGAGCGTGGCTTCTGTGAATCGTGGCAATGAGATTAATCGCAGGCAAACTATTACCAGCATTAACATGAGGACCCTATCTAATTGTCTTGAAAGCTTCGGGCCAAATCTAATGATCTAATGATTGGAAGCTTTCTTGTCGCATCTTTTCGACTGTTACTCTTTTGCAACTCACAAAGGGATATTTTTGCGTGACTCACTGTTACCTTTTTAGTTAACTAACCATTAATAATTACACACACACACCCGTTGAGTGAATGCCACATTTCTGTGAGCGTTTTGTCCATTCTGAACGGGAAGTTTTTCAAAGAGTAAAAACCCTTTGGAGTGACGCATGTGGAACCGAAGGCCGGAGGACAGGATTAAATAAGAAATCGAGGGACTGACGAGAAAAAATAGATGTAGCAGAGACACATTTAACTCTGCAGGGGTGGAAACAGATGATGAGTGATTAATATGAGTATTGACACCTAATTTATGAAGGATGTGAGGAATTGCAGAGAGTGGGCAGAGGATGTGAGGGATTGCTAACTGGAGGAATTTAGTCGAGAAATATGAATGTGCCGGCTAAGAAGTATTTATTGGTGGAAAAAAACAAACCATTTACAGCATATTTTATTGCAGCTTAACTGCTTATGATGATTTAAAATAAAACTAACATAATTTATATTTTTAAATGTTTTCTTGAATAATATTGTACCGTATTCCAGGATTCCTGATGATTTATAATGATCAGAAATAATTACTAAGTAATCTAATTACTGTAATTGATGAAAAAGTAAAGTTACTCTTAATTTTTCTGTAATTTAAGTAGGGTTGCAAGGGGCCGTAAAATTTCCGGAAGTTTTGGTAAATTTCCATGGGAAGTTAAGCTGGGGAACTTTGGAAATATTCCATATTAGAAGATCGGATGTTGCACGTGGCATTTTTCGTAAAATAAGCTTGTAAGAATACTAATGCAATGCAAGAGCTTGTTAAGAAATAAGAATACTAATGCAATGGCATGAACAGATACATAAATAGTAAGACAAGCTAAACAACTGGAATGATCTTGAAAACATATTGCAGGAGACAGAGAAAAACAGACACATGAGTTAGCTAGCATCTGCCTTATGTGGTAAATAAAGTTACGCTAGCTTATTTAGCATCTAACTTATCAGCATTGCTACTAGATGAATTAGGGCTGCACGATATTGGTAAAAAACTGCATTGCGATATTTAATTTTTCTACGATATATATTGCGATTATAAAAACAATTTCTCCAGATGACTTGAATATAGCTTTATTTGGAAAGAAGTGAATCATTCTAGAATGACTGGGGTGGTTTTGTCATGAAGTAAATCCGCATAGAAACTAATATTAATAGAACTTTAACTAATGTAGTTAACAAGACTTTAATAAATGGAACTTATTGTAAAGTGTTCCGTTTTATGTCTCTTGAGTTCAGTGTTGGATAGATCAGTTGTTTTAACCATTCATTAAAGTGAATTGGTTCAAAGGAGTCATTAGTTCGCGAATCGGACGTGTCATTAACGGATAGATTTTCTTTTTTTATTGAAAATGTCATCTGAATGTGTGAGTGCTTTTCAGAGATGATAAGGCGACTTTATTTTGGCACACTTCCCAACCAGTGGTAGTTCAGGAGAAAAAAAAAAAACCTTTTGTCTACTGACCTTTTACCGTCATGTATTCTCAAAGATATTCAGTCAACTCAATTCATTGATATGTGCGAGCCGCGAGGGAGGGAGAGAGAGCAAGACAGTTTGAAGATCGCGAGAGTGTGCGTGCGCGACTCGGGGCTTTCACTCTCTCAGTTAAACGAGCGCCGAAGTCACTCGCCGTCATCCTACTTCACCAGATTGTGATTGAGGAATGGCATGGGTATTCAAGTGTATTTGAATGGCATCTGTTTGTTTTAAAATATACTTTCCTCAACTATATTTAAGTTCCCTATGAAGAGCCAACCTCTCAACTTTGAAAATTCCCACTTTATTCCTGTTTATTCCTATAAATTCCTGTTAATCCCCTTAAATTCCCATTAATTCCCATGGAAAGTTTCCATCTTTTAAATTCCCAGAATTTTGCAACCCTAAATTTAAGTAGTTACATCTGATGTAATCGCATTAAAGGGTTAGTTCACCCAAAAATGATAATTCTGTCAGTAATTTCTCTCCCTCATGTCAATATCGTAAGACTTTCGTTCATCTTCAGAACACAAATTAATATATTTCTAAATTAAATCTGAGATTACTCCTCAATAGGCTTCTATTGTAATTGAAACTGTCTGACACAGAAAAGTTTTTTAAGACATCTTTAAAATATATATAATCATGTTTTAATAATTTTAAACCCCAGAACACCATATTCCAGGTTTCATAGAGAAACAATAACTTTATTTATTTACATGTATTATTATTTTGATATATTTTAATATATTAAGTTCATTATTTTTTATTAAAGTTGTGAATTACCCTATTCCAAGTCTTGTGAAGATAAGACATATAATAATACAATAGCTTTATGTAAATCAGTGGTTGTGTCAGACTTCCTTGCCGTCTGTCGTTTTGACGGACAGGGGTTGTAAAAATTCATTTTAATAATAATAAGACATTTAATGTATTTAGTTTTCATATACATTTTAATTTTTAATCATGAACTTGCAGGATGTGAATATAGGCTAGATTATGCATTTCTTTATGAAGAGAACAGATGAACAGAACTGTGCTTCACCTTTCATATTCAATAGCATACTAAACAGATGAAATGTTTACTCCCCCCATAAACACACACACACACCTTTGTGTCTGAACAGGAAAACATGAACAATGCAATGTTACAAAATATAATTACGATAAAAATATGAACAAAAGACTGAAATTAACAAAAAATGAACTGAACTAAACTTAATCGACTGTATCTCCCTGAACTCAAACCTTGCTCCCTGGTCTCTGCTTGGACTTAAAGGGCAGGTTTACTGCAATTTCACTTTTTTGATTTCAAATAGTGTGTAATGTTGCTGTTGGTGCATGAAGAGTATCTGCAAAGTTGCAGCACTGAAAGTTCAGTGTAAGCAGAGATATCGTCTTTTAAAAATCAGGAAGTAAAATTGCCTACAAAAACGAATAGTTTTGGACTACAGCTGGGTTATGGTACGTCACTAACCCACACATTTGCATCAACCACTCCCTCCGGAATATGCAGGAAAGGGCCTGCGTCGAGTGAGTTGTGTTCACGCAGCTGTCAGGTCTTTTGTGTTTCGGGCTTCCCACGGACACTATACTTCGACAACAATGGACACAATTTGTGTTTGATTATATTCCTGAAAGTGACGATGGTAATCTAGCTCTCTGTGCTGCGCATTTACGAGAGACAGCTTCCAGAATCTCCACGAGTTCAACACTCGGATTAACGTAAACAAGAAACTGTTTCTAAATCATGAAGCAGATCCAACTTTAAAACCAGCAGTTAAAAGTCAGCAGTTGTTGGGCCACAATCTGTAAGTAGGCTAAGACTTCATCATTTTAAATGTATTTGCATGTATAATTACCGACGGAGCGTTGTGTTTTTTTTTTTTTCTTTCAAATGCCAGCGCTGGCTTTGTAGGCTTTATGGGCTAGCTGCTACTAGTTAGGCTATTTTGTGTCTACGGCAAACGCGTACAAACATTATGGACCTGAATTTTGTATAAGTACTAATGTTGTAAATGTATTTTTCATATATATATGCTTTATGACTTTATTTTCGATTTTGATCAAGAACGTAAACCTGCAAACGCTGTTTGAGTATAACATTAGTTAGCCAGTCAGTTGCTATCGTTGCCAGTCAGATGCTATTGTGTAAATCAAACGTGTATTAAGTTAAAAAATGAAGCAAATTATCATTCAGAAACCTTTATTAAGAGCCGTGTGTGGTGAGGTTCTGCTTGACTCGATTCATCGCGGCTTTCTCGGTCTGATTCTGCCTCACTGATACTGCAGTCTCCACATCATTATTTACGTGTATCCACCGTCTATGGTATCCACATTTGGCATGCCCGCCCGCTTCGCCCGTAAAGGTAATGGGCGCTAATCTTCGGACAACGTGAGCGACAGTTTAGCCAATCACAACACACCGGCCCAAACGAACCAATCTGAGCCCACAACGTCATTCTGAGGGAGTGTTTTCATAGACTCAGGAAGTGAACCGCTCCTGCAGGGGACAGAGGAAAGCGCTGGCTGACAATAAAGGTGAAATTTCCTTCAGCTAAAAAATATTCGGTAAACTCAACAACTGATTTAAATATTTACTTATTACTTAATTATTAAAAGAAATCAAAGATTTTTCTGCAAACACCCCTGAGTGATATACACACACACTGTTCATGGCCTCAGACAGTGGCCTCAATTACAATGCCATTAAACTCTGTCCTTCCAGAGAGAAAGACTTAAAGAATGTGTGTGAAAGAGAAAACCAAAAGAGGGGATCTTATTGACAGGCTCTTTTAGCGTTGCTGAAACTTGTCCTTCTGCACTCACATACACACACACACACATGCTCAGTTTTGACACAATGACTTGTGACAATGTGTTGAGAGAGCCAGGGATCGTCTGACTGTGCATTTTGTGTTAAAGTGCTGGCCTGCCTCCCTTATGCATTGGAAAGGGAACATTGAATAAGAGCTGACAGCATCTGTGGCGCCGACTGAGCTTCGCTACACAGGTGGTGTGTCGCGCTGATCATTAGTACATTGTAGAGCCGGGTGATGCAGCGCCTGTGCAAGGCTTTGAAAGGAGTCACACACACACACATGCTTTGACACATGCGAGTTAAGCGTGGAGGCAGCTGTGGAAGCGCTTTGTTGGGGATATCAACTCAGGGGCATACGATCAAAGGTTCACATGATAGAAACCCCAGTGGATTTCTTCATCAGAACATTCACCCTCTCATTTAATCCTTATCTCGCATACAGGACAGACTTGTATCATGGTTAAGCATTCAGAACTTGAACCTGTTCTTCCCTTTCACAGTAGTATTAATAAGTTGTTTGATCCACTCTTCCAAACTGATTTGCTTCATATTGTTACGTATGCTGCGTTTTTTCTCAGTTTGACCTTGATTCTCCATCATCATCTTGTTATGGCACTTTTCCACTACACAGTACTCGACTCGCACTTGCCTTTGTTTGGTTTTCCACTGTGTAAAAGTTGTACCTGTACCTGCTTTTGGGTACTTTTTTTTTGTACCACCTCCAAGGTTCTGAGCGAGCTAAGGCGAGCTGAGACGATACAAAAATGTGACGTAAAAACAATGCCGACTGCTGATTGGTCAGAGAGAATCGTCACCATTCACTACGTCATCATTGCACGAGCCAGATGGAGTATCCAGAATAACCCCACCATTTTTAAATAGTTTGGCCAGAGATAGTTACTAAACTAACTACTACTATTATGGCAACTCAGAAGAATACGGCGTGGTCAAACTAGGAGATGCAGACTTTCCTTTGTTTGGTTGCCGAAGAAAGGATCCAGCGAGAGATTGATAGAGCAACGAGGAACGAAAGGCGTCGCTATGACGACCGGGTACTGTTTATGGCGGTACTGTCTGCAATGGAAAACGGAGTGAAAAGCGAGCTGAGCCGAGTCAAGCTGGTACTGTGTAGTGGAAAAGCGGCAAAAGGCAAGCCGAGGAAAGTCCAGTCCAATCGAGCTGGTACTGTGTAGTGGAAAAGCGGCAAAAGGCGAGTCGAGTTGCGCTGGTACTGGTAATGGAAAAGTGCCAAAAGGCGAGGCGAGCCGAGTCGAGTCCAGTCGAGCTGGTACTGTGTAGTCGAAAAGCAGCAAAAGGCAAGCCGAGTGGAGTCGTGCTGGTACTGGTAATGGAAAAGTGCCAAAAGGCGAGGCGAGCCGAGTCGAGTCCAGTCGAGCTGGTACTGTGTAGTCGAAAAGCAGCAAAAGGCAAGCCGAGTGGAGTCGTGCTGGGACTGGTAATGGAAAAGTGCCAAAAGGCGAGGCGAGCCGAGTTCGAGTCCAGTCGAGCTGGTACTGTGTAGTCGAAAAGCAGCAAAAGGCAAGCCGAGTGCGAGTCGTGCTGGTACTGGTAATGGAAAAGCGCCAAAAGGCGAGCCGAGTCGAGTCCAGTCGAGCTGGTACTGTGTAGTCGAAAGCGGCAAAAGGCGAGCCGAGTCGAGTCGTGCTGGTACTGGTAATGGAAAAGTGGCAAAAGGCAAGCCGAGCCGAGTCAAGCAGGTAATGGAAAACCGCCAAAAGGCGAGCCGGTACTGGTAATGGAAAAGCGGCAAAAGGCGAGCCGAGTCAAGTCGAGCTGGTACTGGTAATGGAAAAGCACCAAAAAGCGAGCCGAGTCAAGTCGAGTCGAGCTGGTACTGGTAATGGAAAAGCGGCAAAAGGCGAGCCGAGTCAAGCTGGTAATGGAAAAGCCCCAAAAGGCGAGCCAAGTCAAGCTTGTACTGGTAATGGAAAAGCGGCAAAAGGCGAGCTGAGTGGAGTTGAGCTGGTAATGGAAAAGCGTCAAAAGGCGAGTTGAGCTGGTACTGGTAATGAAAAAGCACCAAAAGGCGAGCCCAGAGTTGAGCTGGTACTGGTAATGGAAAAGCGCCAAAAGGCAAGCCGGAGTCCGAGTCCAGTCGAGCTGGTACTGTGTAGTGGAAAAACACCAACAGGCGAGGCCGAGTCAAGTCGAGCTGGTACTGGTAATAGAAAAGCGGCAAAGGGCGAGGTGAGTCGAGCTGGTACTGTGTAGTGGAAAAGCGGCAAAAGGTGAGCCGAGCCGAGTCGAGCTGGTAATGGAAAAGCGGGCAAAGGCCGAGTTGAGTCCAGTCGAGCTGGTACTGTGTAGTGGAAAAGCGCTAAAAGGCGAGCTCCGAAGTCAAGCTGGGTAACTGGTAATGGAAAGCGGCAAAAGGCGAGCTGAATCGAGTTGAGCTGGTAATGGAAAAGCGTCAAAAGGCGAGTCGAGCTGGTACTGGTAATGAAAAAGCACCAAAAGGCGAGCCGAGTCGAGTTGAGCTGGTACTGGTAATGGAAAAGCGGCAAAAGGCAAGCCGAGTCAAGTCCAGTCGAGCTGGTACTGTGTAGTGGAAAAGCACCAACAGGCGAGCCGAGCCGAGTCAAGTCGAGCTGGTACTGGTAATGGAAAGGTGCCAAAGGGCGAGGTGAGTCGAGCTGGTACTGTGTAGTGGAAAAGCGCCAAAAGGCGAGCCGAGCTGGTACTGGTAATGGAAAAGCGGCAAAAGGCGAGTCCAGTCCAGTCGAGCTTGTACTGTGTAGGGGAAAAGCACCAAAAGGTGAGCCAAGTCAAGTTGGTACTGGGTAATGGAAAAGCGCCAAAAGGCAAGCCGAGTCAAGCTGGTAATGGAAAAGCGGCAAAAGGCGAGCCAAGTTGGTACTGGTAATGGAAAAGCGTCAAAAGGCGAGCCGAGCCAGAGTCGAATCGAGTCGAGTCGAGCTGGTACTGGTAATGGAAAAGCGTCAAAAGGCGAGTCAAAGCTGGTACTGGTAATGGAAAAGCGCCCAAACCCTCTCCATACAAAGTAATTCCATTCAACATTTTGTCACTCTCAGCAAACATACGACTCTCTCTAATGACACAATCTCACATGCACATGTGTGCCATCCACAAAATCAGTTCACTCTGTTTTCTGGAACTTTTATGATGCATTGCATGATTTGCATTGTAGAGTTTGTCAGCCCTTGTGGTTAAACGCATCTTAGAATAATCCTTTTGTAAACTCAACGTTGAGTCCCTTCTGCTCTCGTAATTGACTGTAAGCAGCTGTTCTGAGGGTTCAGGTGGAATAATCCGTTTTGTTTCCATCTGATTAATGTGGATGTGTATATTTAGAGTGAGTCTGAAGGGGGCAGTGCAGGCAAGTATTTTTTCACCCTCTCTTCCTTCTCCAGCCTATCAGTGCTTTCCCATCAAACTTGGTCACCCAGGCTTATGCGAATGCAAGGCTTTCTACTATTTAAAAGATGTAGAACCTTAAATCAATCTGCAGAAGCAGAAACTAAACATTCAGAACAAGCAACCGTGAAATTGTCTCCCACCCCAGAATTCCTCAGGGTGTTTAAAGACATTACTTAAACTGTCACAGTGATATGAGTGGTGAACACCCAGCTCTTAGTCAAGGTTAAAGGTAGCGTGATATTTCTGCACCACCAGCGGCATAGAAGTCTGTTTGTTTCGACTTGTG
This sequence comes from Hybognathus amarus, assembly GCA_030378365.1. Lineage (NCBI taxonomy): Eukaryota > Metazoa > Chordata > Actinopteri > Cypriniformes > Leuciscidae > Hybognathus > Hybognathus amarus. The sequence goes on from JAQIUQ010007158.1 coordinate 18,761, forward strand.
CAATTTGGTCGACAAATTGTGTTTGAGGAGGAACTACATGTTTGACAGACAGGGGAACATCATTAGTTTTCAGTTCAGTTTGTTTCAGAAACTACTCGCTTCACTTCATGCACTAGACTGATGTTATTATTCAGGTGAGCTATGATGATTGAATAGTTGTTCAATAACCAAGTTGATTAGTGAGGTCAACTAGTATATTTGCTCTATCCGGTTGTAATCGAGTGTTACGTCAACCAGGATTACGTACTTGTAATTAGATTATATTGCATTTTAAAATACTCCTCATCAAACTACAGTTTTGATTTTGATTGCATGTTATTTACCTAATGGCAGTACATAATATATTATTGTTCTCTGATGTCAGTTATGGTCACATCGACATGCAGCTTTTTCGTGTTTAATTATGTTGATTGAAAAAAAATGTAATTAATTTTTTTATTAATTTATTTTATTATTTTATTATATTATTTTTATTTTATTTATTTTATTGTAGGGCTGTCAAATCGATTAATCGAATAACATCCAAAAATAAAAGTTTGTGTTTACATAATATATGTGGGTGCACTGTGCATAATTATTTTTTATATATAAATACACACACATGCTTGTGTATATTTAAGAAATATTTCCATGCATATACTGTATATAAATTTGTATATAATTTATATTATAGATAAATATCAATATTTTATATATATATTTCTTAAATATACTGTACATGCATGTGTGTGTATATATATATATATATATATATATATATATATATATATATATATATACACACACAAAATAATCATAAACAGTGCACCCACATATATTATGTATACTTTTATTTTGGATGCTATTAATCGCGATTAATCGTTTGACAGCCCTAATTCATTGTATCATAGACTGAATAATTAAGGGGATTTTACATGATTTGTTCAGGTAGATTGAAATGAAAGATATCAAGCCTATAACTAATCCAAAATATTATAAGTAATATTGTTACCATAATTGTTTGAATTAAATAGCAGTCACATTTCTTACATCTACTCAGCACTGGTCGTGATCGGCTTTATCTGTATCCTATCAGAGGAGAACACAACATAGTGTGCCGGGTGAGCTATTGAGTTCCTAGTACCTGAACCAGCCTTTTGTCGTCTTTCGGTAATTGTCTTGATCTTTCTCTCCTTCTGTCTATTTTGGTCTCGCTGATGTTCCTGAGATATTGCTGCGCTGGACTAGGTACCAGCAGCATCTTCAGTTCTGCCCTTTTGCCCGCATCTCCATATTATGTAAGGAAGGAAAGATGAAAGAAAGTGCTCGGAGGAACAGAATGACAAGCAGCTTCTTCACACCAGCACTAAACTGACTGATTCATCAATCATCAAGATGCTGTTCGTCATGCTCCTGACAGACGTCCACCAGCAAAGAACACTCAAATCCGCTGGGGATCCAGGCGGCACAAGTTTGATTAACTGCGCTAACGTAGAAATACATCTAAGAATCATAAATATATCCATTATTAATATTTTGTCATAATTTCCCAAAATTTCATTCAACCATTATAATTTCCCAATATATAATTCTAATAGTAGTAGATCAACAATTAATGTTTATTGCATTTTTTAAAATTTCAACATGTTACCATGTTTGTGTAAATGACACTGTGCAGCACTAAGCTGCACAGTGTCATTTACACAAACATGGTAATATGTTGAAATTTAAAAAATGTAATAAACATTAATTTAACAACATTAAATGTAATTTAAAACCCTTACGTAAATAACTGGTCATGTAGAGCATCACAGTCCCGCCCACAGCCGGTGCCGGATGTAAAAATTCAATACAATTTCTCCATTGACATTTGAGATATAAGCCATAAAAACGTAACCATATATGGTAGACTTAAAACCAGCTACGGCTGTACTAAGTGATTGTATATGCTCATATAAACGCCAAAAGATCATGGGGCACTAACCTTGTTTTAAGATAAATCCATTTTTTCGCGATGTATTGGATAAGTACTTCATTACCCACAATCCTGAACAATCCCACAATCCCACAGTGATGCATCTGATTGGTGGAAGTCGTGTCATGTGTCTGAAACCCAGCAAAGTCGCACCTCAAAGACGACCCTGCGCCATTGTATGTACAGTAGCCACAGCTTAGCCTATGAGCGAGCCAGCTGCTCAATGTGCATAAGCTTCAGTATATCGATTAAAAAAAGGAGTTTCCCTGCACATTCAATATATAAAATTCACTGGAGGGTAAAGTTCACGCGGCCGTTGTCAGATTTGGAAGTCACTCAAAAGGCTCTTTCACGGTGGCTTTCAGACGACTTAAGTGAGGCGCGGTGGTTAATGGGAGGAGTAGTTCCGTTGCACTCTGTTCACTCGAAATGGTATGTTGTATGCTTATGAGTTCAGCCGTAGCTGGTTATCCTCAGACATGCGCTAATACTCTTTAGATATGGATTTTACAAAATGTCAATGGGAGAAATGAATGGGAAATTTACTTCCGGCACCAGCGCTCTCTCGGGCTGTGGTCGGGACTGTGATGCTCTATTGGCTTGCATTGAAGCAGGGACTTTTCTGACCAGTGAGCAACCAGAAATGCTCCAGAACACTTTGGTAACTGCATATCAATGCACTAAATACCAGTAAGAACACCCTAGCATCCAATAGGAACACCATAGCAACCACATAACAACACCCTAGCAACCACATAGCAACACCCTAGTAACCACATAGCAACACCCTAGTAACCACATAGCAACACCCTAGTAACCACATAGCAACACCCTAGTAACCACATAGCAACACCCTAGCATCCACATAGCAACACCCTAGCATCTTGAGAGAAAATCTCCACAATTCACATGCATTGAAGTAGGGACTTGAGACAATATCATTGTCTTGACTATTTTGACCAGTGAGCAACTGGAAACGTTCCAGAACACCTTGCCAATTGCATAGCAATGCACTAAATATCAGTAAGAACACCCTAGCATCCACATAGCAACACCCTAGCATCCACATAGCAACAACATAGCAACACCCTAGCAACAACATAGCAACACCCTAGCAACAACATAAGCAACACCCTAGCATCTTGAGAGAAAATCTCCACCATTGACATGCATTGATGCAGGGAGAAATGCACTAAATACCAGTAAGAACACCCTAGCAACAACAAAGCAACACCCTAACAACCATATTACAACACCCTAGCATCTTGAGAGAAATTCTCCACCATTCACATGCATTGAAGCAGATACTTGAAAAATGCACTAAATACCAGTAAGAACACCCTAGCAACAACAAAGCAACACTGTAGTATCCAAAAGAAACACCCTAACAGCCATATAGCAACACCCTAGCAACCACATAGCAACACCCTAGCAACCACATAGCAACACCCTAGCATCCACATAGCAACACTCTTGCAACCACATAGCAACACCCTAGCATCGACATATCAACACCCTAGCAACCACATAGCAACACCCTAGGATCTTGAGAGAAAATCTCCACCATTCACGTGTATAAAGCAAGCTTTCTCCAAGTAAATAAAGCTGCATAACCTCATAAACTATTGTTTTAAGAAAGTGTCAAATTGCCTTTGCATAGACATGTTTATTTCTAATGCCAATGTAAACGAGGATCCAAGGCAAGCACAGATTCCTCCTTGCTTTTGCACCTGAGATCACAGAATAAAGATCATAAGCTTGTATATTAACCAAAATTATCATAACATAACATGCACTTACATTGAACGCTCAGCGGGATATGCATTACGTAACGCTCACCTTGTTTGACTCACCATTATGGAAACTGAGGACAACAATTTATAGCATTGAAGAGTTTCTAAAGACACTTAGCGTCAGATTGGTTGTAAGCCAGGCGCTGGTTTATTCGGCTGTTTTTTTTGTGTGTGAGACAGAGGTGAGTGTCTGTCATCTGGGGGTGTCTTTTAATGAGAGAACTTGCATAAGTAACCCTGAGAAACACTCGGGCTGCTGGAATAATCTTTCATCTCAAACCATTTGGGAAATGTATAAGCGGAGAAGCAAAAATGAAGCTGTTTTAGAATATGGAGGGGAGAGCAATGAATTTGATAAGCTAGATGAATGCTTAGTCGTTTGAGTCGACGAAGGCCTTGGAATGATGTTGTGTTGTTGTAGTGCAGCTCCAGATTGTTGTCCTTGTCGTCTTGAATCATTGCTTCGAGTTTACTGTCATAACGGTTTATTAATATGCTGATTTACTTTGCTGCTCAAGGTTGTAGTGGAGATTGTAGCGGCTCAGCTGTGTTGTTCTGGTGATCTCCTGATGTCTGAAGCCTGTATTGATCTGTCTGACTCCACATCCTCAACACCAGAACAAACACACTCTGGGGCGCGGGTCAGGCCAGGTCTTTGTTAGAACATTTTTATCAGTATTATGACAGAATAAAGAAGCCTTATTTTACATAAGACAATGTCTATTTTAATCCTTTTTATTAAGGATTAATAAATAAACCTGATCTTTTCCCATATGTTTTGGCCTTCCGTCCACACTAACAGTTTTTTTGTCATGCACTCTCTTTAAGTACGCTCTCGTTCATTTTCGTGTTGTAGTGTTGTAGTGAAGATACATGTATCTTCAGCTAAAGAAGATACATTTTACTTTGTACAATCTTCATATTACATTCCGGCAAAGATGACAGAATATTTATTTGTAATTGCTGTCCTGCGACACAACATGAGGGTAATTGCGTTTTAGTCTGTTCATGGAAAAGCAATTGAGTCTATCAACAACAGACAAATGACTGATAAAGATTTACACAACTGCTAATTAAAGCAGTGCTTTAGTAGCCTGCAAATGTGGATTTCCTGTCTGTGTGACACACACATACACACACATGTACACATCTCTTCAGACAACGCTTGAATGGTGGCAAAATCATGCCAAAATGCCCATTTTGTTGGGTATCCTCACAAGTATGTAAAGTGTATGTAAAATGTACGTAAATATTTGTCAGAAAATGTGATGTACAGTACATCAGGTCTTAAAGTGACAGCAGCCTAATACACCTGATGCTGTCAAAGGGCCATTCCACCTCTGGAAAGATGGATGGGTGATTTATGCAGAAGAAATATGAAATTATTTTTGAGCCAGAAAAAAAGCCAGAAAATGTATTTTTGGCTTATGTGGATGAAAGACAACAACTCCCAGAATGCACTTGCTCCTCTGCCCTAAGAGGCCACACCTACGCGGTAACAGAATGTTGTGGTTAAACAAGTCTAAGCTACTAGTGAGTCTTTGTGATGAGTCTGGCCATGTGTTTCGAGATCACCCAAAATGTCCGGGATTCGGCTTTTGCGTTCTACAGTCGCTATTCATTATGTTTACTGTGGCGAGCGGACGGAGTGAGGGCCGTGGGAGAACAGTGCGAGTCATGTTTACTGTGGCGAGCAGGACGAGTGAGGGCCGTGGGAGAACGGCACGAGTCATGTTTACTGTGGCGAGCAGGACAAGTGAGGGCCGCGGAGAACGGCGCGAGTCATGTTTACTGTGGCGAGCAGGACGAGTGAGGGCCGCGGGAGAACGGCGCAGAGTCATGTTTACTGTGGCGAGCGCGACGAGTGAGGGCCGCGGGAGAACGGCGCGAGTCATTTTTACTGTGGCGAGCAGGACAAGTGAGGGCCGCGGGAGAGGCGGCGAGTCATGTTTACTGTGGCGGGCGGGACGAGTGAGGGCCGTGGGAGAACGGCGCGAGTCATTTCACTGTGGCGAGCGGACGAGTGAGGGCCGCGGGAGAACGACGCGAGTCATGTTTACTGTGGCGAGCGGGACGAGTGAGGGCCGCAGGAGAACGGCGCGAGTCATGTTTACTGTGGCGAGCGGACGGAGTGAGGGCCGCGGGAGAACGGCGCGAGTCATGTTTACTGTGGCGAGCGGGACGAGTGAGGGCCGCGGGAGAACGGCGCGAGTCATGTTCTACTGTGGCGAGCGGGACGAGTGAGGGCCGCGGGAGAACGGCGCGAGTCATGTTTACTGTGGCGAGCGGGACGAGTGAGGGCCGCGGGAGAACGGCGCGAGTCATGTTTACTGTGGCGAGCGGGACGAGTGAGGGCCGCGGAGAAACGGCGCGAGTCATGTTTACTGTGGCGAGCGGGACGAGTGAGGGCCGCCGGAGAACGGCGCGAGTCATGTTTACTGTGGCGAGCGGGACGAGTGAGGGCCGTGGGAGAACGGCGCGAGTCATGTTTACTGTGGCGAGCGGACGGTGAGGGCCGTGGGAGAATGGCGCGAGTCATGTTTACTGTGGCGAGTGGGACGAGTGAGGGCCGCGGGAGAACGGCGCGAGTCATGTTTACTGTGGCGAGCGGGACGAGTGAGGGCCGCGGGAGAACGACGCGAGTCATGTTTACTGTGGCGAGCGGGACGAGTGAGGGCCGCGGGAGAACGGCGCGAGTCATGTTTACTGTGGCGAGCGGGACGAGTGAGGGCCGCGGAGAACGGCGCGAGTCATGTTTACTGTGGCGAGCGGGACGAGTGAGGGCCGCGGGAGAACGGCGCGAGTCATGTTTACTGTGGCGAGCGGGACGAGTGAGGGCCGCGGGAGAACGGCGCGAGTCATGTTTACTGTGGCGAGCGGGACGAGTGAGGGCCGCGGGAGAATGGCGCGAGTCATGTTTACTGTGGCGAGCGGGACGAGTGAGGGCCGCCGGAGAATGGCACGAGTCATGTTTACTGTGGCGAGCGGGACGAGTGAGGGCCGTGGAGAACGGCGCGAGTCATGTTTACTGTGACGAGTGAGGGCCGTGGGAGAATGGCGCGAGTCATGTTTACTGTGGCGAGTGGGACGAGTGAGGGCCGCGGGAGAACGGCGCGAGTCATGTTTACTGTGGCGAGCGGGACGAGTGAGGGCCGCGGGAGAACGACGCGAGTCATGTTTACTGTGGCGAGCGGGACGAGTGAGGGCCGCGGGAGAACGGCGCGAGTCATGTTTACTGTGGCGAGCGGGACGAGTGAGGGCCGCGGGAGACGGCGCGAGTCATGTTTACTGTGGCGAGCGGCGACGAGTGAGGGCCGCGGGAGAACGGCGCGAGTCATGTTTACTGTGGCGAGCGGGACGAGTGAGGGCCGCGGGAGAACGGCGCGAGTCATGTTTACTGTGGCGAGCGGGACGAGTGAGGGCCGCCGGAGAACGGCGCGAGTCATGTTTACTGTGGCGAGCGGGACGAGTGAGGGCCGCGGGAGAACGGCGCGAGTCATGTTTACTGTGGCGAGCGGACGAGTGAGGGCCGCGGGAGAACGGCGCGAGTCATGTTTACTGTGGCGAGCGGACGAGTGAGGGCCGCGGGAGACGGCGCGAGTCATGTTTACTGTGGCGAGCGGACGAGTGAGGGCCGCGGGAGAACGGCGCGAGTCATGTTTACTGTGGCGAGCGGGACGAGTGAGGGCCGCGGGAGAACGGCGCGAGTCATGTTTACTGTGGCGAGCGGGACGAGTGAGGGCCGCGGGAGAACGGCGCGAGTCATGTTTACTGTGGCGAGCGGGACGGAGTGAGGGCCGCGGGAGAACGGCGCGAGTCATGTTTACTGTGGCGAGCGGGACGAGTGAGGGCCGCGGGAGAACGGCGCGAGTCATGTTTACTGTGGCGAGCGGGGCGAGTGAGGGCCGCGGAGAACGGCGCGAGTCATGTTTACTGTGGCGAGCGGGACGAGTGAGGGCCGCGGAGAACGGCGTGAGTCATGTTTACTGTGGCGAGCGGGACGAGTGAGGGCCGCGGGAGACGGCGCGAGTCATGTTTACTGTGGCGAGCGGGACGAGTGAGGGCCGCCGGAGAACGGCGCGAGTCATGTTTACTGTGGCGAGCGGGACGGAGTGAGGGCCGCCGGAGAACGGCGCGAGTCATGTTTACTGTGGCGAGCGGGACGAGTGAGGGCCGCGGGAGAACGGCGCGAGTCATGTTTACTGTGGCGAGCGGGACGAGTGAGGGCCGCGGAGAACGGCGCGAGTCATGTTTACTGTGGCGAGCGGGACGGAGTGAGGGCCGCGGGAGAACGGCGCGAGTCATGTTTACTGTGGCGAGCGGACGGAGTGAGGGCCGCGGGAGAACGGCGCGAGTCATGTTTACTGTGGCGGGCGGACGAGTGAGGGCCGCGGGAGAACGGCGCGAGTCATGTTTACTGTGGCGAGCGGGACGAGTGAGGGCCGCGGGAGAACGGCGCGAGTCATGTTTACTGTGGCGAGCGGGACGAGTGAGGGCCGCGGGAGAACGGCGCGAGTCATGTTTCACTGTGGCGAGCGGGACGAGTGAGGGCCGCGGAGAACGGCGCGAGTCATGTTTACTGTGGCGAGCGGGACGAGTGAGGGCCGCGGGAGAGCGGCGCGAGTCATGTTTACTGTGGCGAGCGGGACGAGTGAGGGCCGCGGGAGAACGGCGCGAGTCATGTTTACTGTGGCGAGCGGGACGAGTGAGGGCCGCGGGAGAACGGCGCGAGTCATGTTTACTGTGGCGAGCGGGACGAGTGAGGGCCGCAGGAGAACTCGGACAAATCATCCAATATGTCCTGTTAGAAATATTAAAGGACCATTTAAAAGGTTCCATGGATCAAAAACAACAAAACAATCACTTTTTGTGCATTTTGTCAGCAAGTAAAAATCTGAGGATGTTTTGTTGCTTTGTCGACCAAAGCACAAGTGGTTCTAGCTAGACCGGAAACAAAAACAACAGGCACACCACACACACTCGTTGGGTTTGCAAGCCGGCCAAATAGTTGGTTAACGTTACGTTTTGAGTGGATAGCGAGCGCAAGACGCCATAAATGGATGCTTAAGATTCTCAATGGAAATTTTTCTTTAAAAGTTGCCAAATTCCATCGACAAGACCAAAGCGAGTGTGTTTTGTGTTTTGTCGTTGTGAACTGAGCTATCATCATCACAGCACGTCCAGTGACACACTTGATGATGACCAAGCACACACAAACACATAAACACCTGATGCGAATTCTCTGGCCCCTCGTCAATATCAGTACCTTGTCAGTATTTCTTTCACCCTTTTATTGATGGACAGTGTTACACTGAGAGAATATTTGCTCCAAGTGAGAATATTAGTATGAAATTGAATACAGTATATGCCAATGTTGTTTTTTAAACAATTGCACAAGGCAAGCCAATCCACTTTTCCATGTTGATAAGAGCATTAAATTGAGTAAAAAGAAACATTTAGAACAGATTAAATGTGCGATTAATCGCAAGTTAACTAGCGATTAATCGCGATTAAATATTTTAATCGTTTGACAGCACTAAAAATATATTAAAAACTTTAATGTTAGGTGTGATTAATTACAGAAAAATGAGGTGATTAATTTAATTTTTTTAATCAAATGGCAGGACTGATTAATGTTTAATCTCTTAATCTAATGTTCAGAATATGTTAAAAAAAATGTTTGGGTAAATATTTTAGTCAATTGAAATCCTTGATAATTTCAAATACTAAACCGTGGCTCTGACTTATGCAGTAGATTACTATACTGACTAATTAAATCTCTGTATCTCTATGCTAATGTTATTACTCGTCCTTATTATGGTGAAGCTCCTGTCAAGGGTCACAGCTTCATTTGCTCTTTTAGAATACCTGTCAAGAGTACCGCCTTTCTCTCTCTCTCTCTCTCTCTCTCTCTCTCTCTCTGTCTGTGGCAGACACGTGGCACTGGCAGAATACTAATAGATTTGTCTTGAATCCATATTTTCACCAACAATTGTCTTTTCTCCCTGCTTATCTCAACTGAAACTTTTCTCAAGACTGTTTCTCTGATTGCTTGGGAAACTTTGCTACCATTAGCGATGAATCATTATTCAAATGTAGCATTAGAACTCGCAAATGTATTTGCATATCAATAAAACAGGTTATTATTTGAATGTGAATGTGATTAATGAGAGCGCTGCTGGTCCGGGGCAAGAAACGTTCATCTGTGAGTCCCTCTGATAAAGCGCTCTGTGAGAATCTCCACTCAATCTTACCCCTGGATAGTTGGATTCAGTTGATTTAGTGGTCGCACATTAAGAACCTTTGAAACTCTCTAACCTTTCCAAACATTCATTACTGTTCACAGCAGCAGCCGGCTCGATCCTGGCCTCTCTCGCTCCTGCTGTGCTTTCAATATTAATTAAACTCAATATGGCACTGTCACCGATCCAACTGATGTATCAGAGCAGAATCCTGCAGACCTGCTGGAGTTTATATTACTCTCATTCACTTTAACCTCAAGCTTATTCTAGGCTTAGGTTAAATGCAATCCCTTGTCTTGGAATTTGCTTACACCATATCTTTCATCTATCCATCCATCCATCCATCCATCCATCCATCCATCCATCCATCCATCTGTCCATCTGTATATATGAAGAGTTCAGATTCAAAAGCCTCTAAGTGCCATTTGAATTTTCTTCAAAATGATCATTTTTATCAAGCTTGTATATTAAGTTCAGTAATTTCACTTAAATGGCAATGAACATTACCTATTAATTGTCATTTAAGTGAAATTATGGAACTTAAATATACAAGCTTGATAAAAATGGTCATTTTAGAAGAAAATTTCAAATGGCATTTAGAGGCTTTTGCATCTGAACTCTTCATATCTACCCAGCAAGAAATTTTACATTCCAGAACGCTTCGAGAATGTCCCACTGGTGTCAAGGACGTTGCCTGGTAATGTTCCCACAACGTTCTCAGACAGTCACAATGTGGATTTCTTCAAATGGTTTGGGGACGTTATTTGGAGGACCTTCAGGGAACATTGTGGATGTTCTGGGAACGTTTAGAGGACAATATTTAATTCAGAAATCCAATGTTTCCAAAACATTCTGAGAACGTCCCGCTGGTGTCAGGAACGTCGCTTGGCAATGTTTCCACAACGTTCCCAGACAGTCACGATGTGGAGTTCTTTAAAGGGTTTGGGGACGTTATTTGGAGGACCTTCAGGGAATATTGTGGATGTTCTGTGAACGTTTAGAGGACAATGTTTAATTCAGAAATCCAATGTTTCCAAAACATTCTGAGAACGTCCCGCTGGTGTCAGGAATTGTCGCTTGGCAATGTTCCCACAATGTTCCCAGACAGTCACGATGTGGAGTTCTTTAAAGGGTTTGGGGACGTTATTTGGAGGACCTTCAGGGAACATTCAGGATGTTCTGGGAACGTTGTGGGAACGTTACCAGGCGACGTCCTTGACACCAGCGGGACGTTCTACAGAATGTTTTGGAAACATTGGATTTCTGAATTAAATATTGTCCTCTGAACCGTCCTCTAAATATTGTCCTTCGCAACAAGCAGGTTCACCCGCAGACAAACCAGATAAATGTGACAGAAGTTGACGGAAGTTGAAACCTCAATTCATCCCACGTGCACCACGCACAAAACGTGATGTATATGATAATGTTCTCATTAAGTTAGTCACAAAATGTTCTCATATGGTCAACAGAGAACTATATGGGAACATCCTTATTATGTCCTCTTTGTAATTTTGCTATGTGACCATAACATAACCAATATGGAATGTTCTTCTAAAGTCACATAAAGAACGTCATTGTATGACCAACTTAGACCCATATGAGAACGTTTTGATTACATCCTCTTTGTAAACGTAGTTATATGACCATAAGATTACCATTACGGACCGTACCCCTAAAGTCAAATAAGGAACGTTATAATATGACCAACTTAGACCCATATGAGAACGCTCTGATTATGTCTTCTTTGTAACGTTGTTGTGTCACTATAAAATTACCAACATGGAACATCCCCTTAAAGTCATATAAAGAACCATATGAGAACGTTTTGATTACATCTTTTTTGTAACGTTGTAATGTGACCATAAGATTGCCATTACGGAATGTCCCCCTAAAGTCATTTAAGAAATGTTGAACTGCAGCACTTTCATAACCAAAAGAGCACGTATCAGCAACGTCCCTAATGTTCTGTAAAAGGTTTGGAATGTTCGTCACCTTTAGAGAACTTTTAGAAACGTTACTTATGGTCGCGCACGTCACCTTCTACCTTGGTATATATATATCTACCTTTACATCAATCTATCCAACATCTATCCATCTTTCCATCTATCCGTCTGTCTGTCTATCTATCCATCTTTCCATCCATCCATCCGTCTCATCCATTCATATATCCGTCCATCCGTCCATCCATTCATATATCCATCCATCCGTCCATCTATCTATATATCTATCCATCCATCCGTCCGTCTATCCATCCATATATCCATCATTAAGTCCTTCTGTCTGTCTATCTGTCCATCAATCTATATATCTATCTATCCATTCATCCTTCCATCCGTCTGTTCCGTCCGTATATCCATCTGTCCATCCGTCCATCCATCCATCTATCTATCTCTCTGTCTGTCTGTCTGTCTGTCTGTCCTTCCGTCCGTCCCATCTATCTATATATCTTTCTATCCATCTATCTATCCACCCATCCATCCATCTATCTCTCTGTCCGTCTGTCCGTCCGTCCGTCCATCTATCTATATATCTTTCTATCCATCCGTCTATCCATCTATCCATCCATCCATCGGTCTATACATCTATCTTTATCTATCTATCTATCTATCTGTCTTTCTATTTATCGTTCTGTTGAATTATAATTATATATTATATTATTGAATTATATTAAAAGGGTGATGAACTGAGAAATCAAAATTTCCTTAAACTTTTGACATCTAAGAGGTCATCATATTATAAGAATATCCTGTAAGTTCAGAACTGAAAACATCCTTGTTAGTCCAATAAAAGCTTTTATTGACACCAGCCTCAGCAAACGACTCGTTTTTTCAAATAGGGGAACTATGACGTCAAAGAAGATCAACGCCTGACTTCAACACGGCCGGTTCTAGCCCTCGCCCAACGATTCCTGCATTACATACATAGCTAAATAACATAGATGACTCCCTTGTGATGACAATCGGATTCAATCTACCGAGCAATACAGAATATTGTGCAGTGCCTGGTTGTGGAAGAAGACAGTCGCTGCATAAGCTTCCTCTGGATTCCAATAGGACTGCATGGATAAACTTTATTTTGAATGACGTTCCAGCTGATGAGGGTTGGGGTTAGGGTTAGGGTTCGTCTGTTCGCTTCATTTCACTGAGGATTGTTTTGTAAACAAGACTGGATTTGCAGACTCGACTAAGAGTTCAGAACTGTGCTGTGCCGTCTGATATTGGATCTGACAGGAATGGTGCAACACACAGACTCTGGGTCGAAACATGTATGGGCGAATCTCATTCCGGTCTGCCATTTTACAACATTGGACGTTTTCAAAACAATTTCCCCCATACATTGAAGGATGAGTTGAAACTCATTATAATATGCAAAATATCATCCATTCACAGCAGACCTTACTTCCAAGTCTTCAGTGCGAGACACCCATAAAACCGAGCGTTTTTCAGGTAGGCTCAAAACTTGGATACAAAATAGCCTATTACTTACTCAATTTGATGTTTTTGAATGCAAAAACCAAGTGAACGTCATTAAGTTGACCTCAGACAACAATATAATAAAATTTAAAAAGCCAGTTCATGACCCCTTTAAAAATAGTTATTAAACAACATAAAATAATTAACTGTATTAGATTGTAATAAAATATATGATTATAGGACATAGATTATATACAGTAGTTTAGTGTTTTCCAAATGTAATGGGATTCGCATGTTTTCAGCAAGGACAGTAGGATAGGATGGTTTAGTTTTTCCCACTTGCTTTACCTGGCTGGCTCTCCTGTTCTCCGTGACAGGTGTCTCCAGTCCCTCTAGCTTAAGGGACTAAGGGATTTGGATTGATTCACTATCCCAAATAAACTGTGACACTTAAATTGATGCCGGTGTTTCAGAAGGAATGGTTCTGCTTCATTAACTAGAAAAGAGCCAAATGAGATCTGACAAAGTGAGAAAGGAAAGAGAACGGGTGCGTGTTCGTTTGTTTAGTTAAACATAAGACATGACAGATGCCTAAAGGGAGGACCCCAGTGTTTAAAGAGGTCATGCTGTGCTTTATTTATTATTTATTTTCCAAATCAACTTCTTTTGTCTCACATAGCCATGTCTTTTCTGGAAAAAGTCTGGCACATTGCACCTAATTTACTTAAATTCACTAATAATCTTTTCTTCTAGTTAGTTGTTAACTGTGTAAATCATACAGTCACTGAGTTTGAATCATTCAGATCGGTGAACAAATCATTCAGTTTTGGGAATAGAACAACTGTCTGTCTGTCTGTCTGTTGTCAGTCTATCTATCCATCCATCCATCTATCCATCCATCTATTTTCTGTCTGTCTGTAATAATTTTCCTAGCAACCACCTAAGACCCACATCCCTTCAACCTTGAAATGTCTGTTTGAATGCACACATTTTCAACCGCTCAACACTTATATAACATTCAAATCTCTTTTGAAACCTCCAGAGTATTAAACTACACAGAGGTTATGCAACCTTCAAAATAACCTTTAAAACGTTCCTGCAAGGCATTGCCAATCCAACATTATGACAAACTTGTTTTTTTGTAGTTATGATACTAAGGTAGTAGTGACTGTTTTAGTTGTAACAGAATCCTGACTGCTATTAGTATAGCAGAGCTGATGTAATTTGAACATAACATGATGCTAGCAACGCCAAGGCCATGGTTTCAGTTCTCACATACTGGCAAAATATACATCTTGAATTTACTAAAGTTTCTTTAGATATACCAAATGTATAACACATTGCTTATTTGATTAATCAAAGTCTTGTTTAGTCTACAGTTAATGAGCTAATGTATTTGCTGAACGCTAGATCATAAAGAGCTTTGTTTTGTTTTGTTGGTAATAAATATACCACTTACCTTCTCCAAATGTATTTTATAGATACACAAAGGCCCTAATTGGGCTTTCGTTACATGCTTTATTTATGATGCATTACATGGCTGTGGCATCTAAAAGCCGTTAATTGTACCGAGTGTCCACAGCCTTGCTCCAGTGCTTCAAACTGCTCAGAGAGCATCATTTGTGTCTCATTAATTCTGTCTTTTGACTTTTTGTAACATCTAATCCAATTATCTGATTACATCATATAAGTCTTTATGAACAGAAATGCTTTCATAGAATAAATTATTGATTCATTTTCTTTTAAAATAAACCTGTTTAATTGCATATTTGATGTGTGTATCTGTGTGTGTGCTTTGGTAGGGGTTGTTTAATACCAGAATTTTTCATATAAGGGCAGCATGACATTTTGTTTTTTGGTCCTGTGGTAGCCTTTTTTGTGTAGACTCGCATTTAATTTGCATTGAAATTTTTTTAGCAAATGTTTTTTTTATTTCAAGGTAACATAAAGCAAAAGACAGTCTCCCTGCAGCAATTTTAGATGAAATGTTTTGCTCAAGGGCACGATGGTGGACCTCCACTTTGAGGTTAGATTTAGTAAAGTAGCCACTACTATAGCGTCTGTCATTAGTTGGTCCAACAGACAAACTCAAAGATATTTTGGTCTGCTCTGGATGTTAATCGCACACTTTTTTGACTTGTAATGCAGTGCACAAATTGCATTGACCACATTATTATGTATTGAAAGACTTCATTCAGACTTTTTTATAGATAATATAATTTTTGTTCATTAATGTTGTTTTTTAAAGAAATGTATGTTTGCAAATCTCCATTGACAGAGTATTAAGCATTCCAATTTGTGTTTGCCCTTCTACTTTGCATCTATTTGCATACTGAATTGTGATTGTTCTTGCATATATTTAACATTTATAGCTGTCTGTACACTGCGTGATGACGGTGATGATTCTTTGTTCAAGAACACTCAGCATTCACAGTGCATTCAGAGCTTTTTTAGCTCTTGCAAACGTTTAACGTGGAGTAGCACTGGCCCACAGCTTAGCTGTTACTGCTAACATCTGGTGTTGAAATGATCCACTTTTACCTTTTACCGTGAGCATGATTCTGCTTCTTTCTGAAATACTTCCTTCTGGTCAAATTATAAAGTATAAATCAGGGGCTGTTAACATGAAAACTTTGTATGCTTTTCCCCCATTCATTTACAACTGTGTTTTGAGGGCATCAAAATTTAAACTTTTTCAAAGTGCAAGTTTTTGTAAACAATATTTGTATCGTCTCTGTGTAAACTTCAAAAACGGAATGTGTGAAAACTGTGATGTCATGCATATTACGTGTTCAGTCTAGGGCTGGCAAATGATTAATCGCGATTAATCGCATCCAAAATTAAAGTTTGTGTTTAAAAGCGACACTTTTGCCAAAGCGCTAGACATCCAACACACATGGCACCCTTTAGCGTCAAATGAGACGGAGATATATATGGGGCAGAAGGCGCCTCCTAGTGGTCTAACCTTAACCCTACCCCAGACCTAAACCTACCATAACCGAAGCATCAAATTTTACGCTAAAGGGTGCTATGTGCGTTGGATGTCTACGCTTTGGCAAGTGTTGTATATGACGCCTTGGGATGAGAATGTGTTGGACCACAGTCCTGTAGTCCACCATTGTTGTCTTGTCAAGGGCTGTCAAAATCGATTAATCGCGATTAATCGCATCCAAAATAAAAGTTTGTGTTTACATAATATATGTGGGTGCATTGTGTTTAATTATTTATATAAATACACATACATGCATGTATATTTAAAGGTGCATTGCGCAACATTTTATGTTAAAATTAGCCGTTTTCTAACCCATACATGCTGAAACAATCGCCTGATGGGCTGAATGAGCCCTTCTCTGATCACTGCGATCGCCTCTATAATCCTGTACAGTGAAATAAATAAGAGGGATTCGGGCTCGAATCTGAGCCTGGGCGTGACGTCATGCGCGTTCACGCTCGCCTGGCTATGTGCCTATGCTTTGCAGGTTAGTGTATTCGCCGCCGTTCTCCGTATCAGAGAAGACAACTCGAGCGACGCAACTTTAGTCAACTTTCCCAAAAGTAGAAGATGGATTCAAAGGGGCTGTTTAGCCTACATCTGGTCACTTCATGTGTTTTCTGTGATCGGATAACTTATTCGATCGTGAAAAGACCAGGTTGAATCCAGACGGATTTGAATCCGATAGCTCAAACCACTTGAGGATGTGGTCTGGGCTGTATTCCAGACGAAACTGGACAAGTGTAAATGCATCTGGTTGTTGAAAACAGGCTTTTTCATGTTGTTTTAGTCATATATGACGACGTGCATCACCTGAGCAGGCGAGTGTATTCATCAAACCAGCGCGCCGCAATCTATCGCAAATGAAAGTGAAAGTAAGACGCATACGATTATCACTAAGTTACCTTCTACCTCCACTATCTTCATTAAAAGTAGCCTTAAGAAATGAAATGATCTCATACCAGAGCTTTTGCCGCTCTCTCTTATTGCTGTCTTTGCTGATTTTGAAATAGCCGAAGCCGATGATCAATAAATGCAGCTCATCTGTTGCTTTCGGTGACGTGCACTTCATGAAATCTATATAACGCGGGAATTGAATATCAGATTAATATCCGTTTTGCAAAAACACATTTATGTGACCAGGTGTAATGGAATCGTTTTGATAAATCAGATAGATCTGAGAAAACGCATTGTGGCCAGGTGTAAAAACAGCCCCAAAGAGACCGGCTTGTAGTTCATTACAAACCCCAACGCAAACTCCACGTAAGACAAAGAAAATAAAACTTCTGTCTGTCCAGTGCCAGGCGTCGGAATAAGACTAGAGTCAACATCGGGAAGGCTTTCAACAAACGGAGAGATCTCGGGCGGTCTGCTCTAGGGCTCAAACGTGTTCATGAACGTGTTTCCATAATAACACAATCATAAGTGGATACAGTAAGCACATAAAACAGTTCAACATGGAGATCGATGGAAACAAAAGCCTAAGTTTTCTACTAACGTTACCCCTGTTTTCCCCTCACACACACATAGGCCTACATAAGTGTGTAATTTACTCAAATGCCTTTCCTTTCATATATTTTAAATGGCTTGCAGATTTATAACTGTATTACCTCATTATGACTGTAACAAAAGATGTGTGCCGCACAGTGTGCGGCTGATGCTCCAGTCCTTTGGTTATGAACAGCTCGTGCAAACGTGCGTGTATGCGTGTATTCCATGAGCGCGCACGCAGTTTCGTTTATCGCCAGAGGGGGCGTAGTTCTGCAAAAACTCTGAGACTTGCGTTATGCTCCTTTAAGAAAAAATATTATTTATATATAAAATATTTATATTTATATATATAACATAAATTATATATAAATCTATATACAGTATATACATGAAAATATTTCTTAAATATATACAAGCATGTATATGTGTATATATGTATGTATATATATATATATATATATATATATATATATATATATATACAAAATAAACACAGTGCACCCACATATATTATGTAAACACAATCTTTTATTTTGGATGCGATTAATCGCGATTAATCGTTTGACAGCCCTTGACAAGACAACAATGGTGGACTACAGGACTGTGGTCCAACACATTCTCATCCCAAGGCGTCATATACGACACTTTTGCCAAAGCGTAGACATCCAACGCACATGGCACCCTTTAGCGTCAAATGAGACGCTTCGGTTATGGTAGGTTTAGGTCTGGGGTAGGGTTAGGGTTAGACCACTAGGAGGCGCCTTCTGCCCCATATATATCTCCGTCTCATTTGACACTAAAGGGTGCCATGTGCGTTGGATGTCTACGCTTTGGCAAAAGTGTCGCTTTGGCAAAAGTGATGCCTTGAGATGAGAACAGGCTCGCTAGTCAAGATACTGAGTTTATTAACACTTCTTTAGCAAAGTGTAGATTAAAGATGCGTGGATGAGCTATTATTTCATCCGCAACCGCATCACAAAGCTCATAATCCGTCCGCCATCCATCCGCACCAGCGTTTTTGACCAATTTTCAAAACCGCACCTGCCCGCCATCCGCTGATTGGGCGATACAAGATCCTGCTGATGACAGCCGCAAGACTAGAAAGCTCTCAGGATATCAGCAGTGAACTCCGTCTCCAATCGGCACGCAGGGACAAAAATAAATAAATTAAACGCACTTCGGCAAACTCTGACCGTGGCGAGGGGCGTGAATTTAATTAAAATATTGTTTTAGTCACGTCATTCGCCCGATCTGCTGTTTATCTGCGGAGTTCACGGCTGTAACCGCCATCCGCGCATATCTAGTGTAGATTTACTGCATCACTATAACTACCGAGTACGACCAGCGGAGACATATTATTTAGTCAGGGTGTAACAATCCCTCATGTCACGATTCAATACATATCACTATCCTGTACGATATTTTGCGATACTCCAAGACATATGGTAAAAGCTTAAAGATTAAAATGCTAACTTTGATATTACATTGTGTGTGTAAATGAATAGTCTTGGAATTGGTGCTGGAAACCCAAAGCACAGGAC
Organism: Hybognathus amarus; assembly: GCA_030378365.1. NCBI lineage: Eukaryota > Metazoa > Chordata > Actinopteri > Cypriniformes > Leuciscidae > Hybognathus > Hybognathus amarus. Next base: position 38,187 of record JAQIUQ010007158.1, read on the forward strand.
AATAGAGACACCAGAATAACAATATTCATGACTCTGAAGCTGAAAATACACAATTATTTTAGACGAACATGCTTTCACTTTGATTAGATATATTTAAAATATTCTAGGCCTCGTTTTAGTGGTGACACCAGACATTTGGCATTATCAAGACACAAATATTCCCTCAGCGCATGATTGTATTCAACATTATATATAGTAGTTTAATGTAGTTTAATTAATTTTTTTTCTCACATAGTAAAGTTTATTTTGGGTGAACTAAACGCAATACATATTGTCACTATCCATGATACATATTGTTGCATTTTTGTATTGTGAAATATTGTGATCCGGTATATTATACACCCCTATTATTTAGCCACATACGTCACAACTTAATTCTAATTCTGACCTCACCAACTACTGGCCTGGTAGCATAAAACAGCATTTTAGTCGTCATCTGTAAACAAAACTTTTCAAAAACGCAAAGGAAAAGCTTTTCAGTTTTTGAAGCTACTTAGGCTATTAAGTCAAGATCAGTAAGTGATTTTCTTTAGTGATTTGTTGTTTGATTATCATTAATGATAGACAGTAGCAGCAGATATATTAGGCTCCTGTCACTGTAAGAGCTACACGGATCTAATATACACATTTTTTTTTCCTGTTGCTGTGTACGTTTACTAAGACATACTGTAACTTATATAGTTGTTTATGGAGCTAGGATTGTGTCTTAATTACATGTGAGAAAATAAATGATCTGAGTGAAAAAAAGACCTTGCTATCAGTGTCAGAAAAAGTTATCACACTGATAGCAAAAAAGCATTTCATGAGAGAAAAATATATATATACCGACTGGCCAATAGGAGCGTGGCCCCACCCATGACACAGTTTTCACAGTGAAAGCTAAATCCTGACTTGAGAGCAAAACATTTCATCGGGAGCAAACAAAGCGTTTTGAAAAACACTTTTTTTCTAGAGAAAAAGTTTTCACACTGATAGCAAACAATATATTTTTGAGATTTTTTTTCTCAGAAATAATTTTAATCATTGCAAAATTATATTTATTTATGTTCTATTAGAAAATACTTTCTCTCAACTTTTTTTTAGTCTCAAATATTATTATTTTTTTGCTATTGGTATGAAAACTTTAGAAATATATTTTTTTTTCTCTCATGAAATCCTTTTTTGCCATCAGTGTGATGCCTATTTCTCTCAAAGATTTTTTTCCCCTCAGATAATTTATTTTCTCGCATGTAATTAAGACACAATCCTAGCTCCATAGTTGTTGTGTTAACGGACCCTCAGTGTTTGTGCTGTTCAGTAGTCCAAAACAGGGTTATTATAGTTAACTAAAAAAAAAAAACACATACAAACAGTACTTAAAATCACCAGGAAATCAAAATGGATAATTCATATTTTTTATGGAATATTGCAGTATTTATTATAAATGATTAATATACTATTTATTAATGTGTCATCTTGCTGCGACATCTCTTCTCTGATGACGTGTTTCGTGAGGGCGGGGCAACCTGTCACTCACATGAGATCCACCAATAAGAAACCACAACCATCCAATCGATGCCCCATGGACAAAATTCGATGCCCACCCTACATTTGTTCTTGTTCGAAAAGCCCATCACAACTTTTATATCATGATGATCCTAGGGCTGTCAAATAATTAATCACAATTAATCACATCCAAATAAAAGTTTGTGTTTACATAATATATGTAAGGTGCACTGTGTATAATTATTTTGAATATATATATATAAATACACACACATGCATGTATATTTAAGAAAAAATTATATATAAAATATTTATATTTATGTAAATTATAAATTATATATAAATCTGTATACAGTACTGTATATACATGGAAATATTTTTAAATATATACAAGCATATATATATATATATATATATATATATATATATATATATATATATATATATATATATATATATATATATATATATATATGTATATATATATATATATATATATATATATATATATATATATATATATATATATGTATATATATATATATATATATATAAAATAATTATACACAGTGCACCCACATACAGTATATTACGTAAACAAAAACTTTTATTTTGGATTTGATTAATCGTGATTAATCATTTGACAGCCCTATAAAATACAATAAACCTTAACTAAATAAAATAAAAATAAATGCAAACTGTAAACTTGACCTTATTTCAGCTAGTTTTAGCTAAATGTTGCTAAGGTGAAATTTCCCATTTCCATTTAGTTTAACTTAATGTAGTAAAATAACTAAAACTGAAATAAAAAAATAATAAAAACTGTATAGACATGAAAAAAAGATTAAATAATATTTTATTAATTGATTAATTAATTAATAATACGTCATAAAAAGAAAATAAATTAAAATTTAATAATAAAGTTCATAAAAAAGTACTTAAACTTTACCTAAAATAAAAATGGAAACAAAAAACAGGAAAGACTATTAATAAAATGTGAACAAAAACTATAATATTATCTATAGGAGTGTGAATTGATCATTAATATTTTTATTATTTAATTTTTAATTTAATTTAATTACATTTTTATTTTGCACCGTCCCCTTTTAAATGAACAATTAAATTAATTAAATTAAATTAAATTAAATTAAATTAAATTAAATTAATTAATTAAATTAAATTAAATTAAATTAAATTAATTAAATTAAATTAAATTAAATTAAATTAAATTAAATTAAATTAAATTAAATTAAATTAAATTAAAATAAATTAAAATGATCTCAATAATACTAAAATAACATCGGTCCAATCACAATTTTTTCAGAACTGAAAAAAAAAAATACCTCAGCACAAGTAATCCCTGCTGGAGTGATGAATGTAGCATGGCTAACAAACCACCTGCGATGACCCGAAGTTCCCTCACCACAGAGCCTTGACAATGACAAACAGCAGGAGCTTAATTCATGAGCAGCAACACACACACACCACAGCCACCCCGCCAAATGCCTTCATCCAACACACAGCTGAGCCATCCGCGGCAGCGCAGTTGTGCCATGTGACCAGGAGAGAGCTCGTAGCAGGCTGGTGGGATACTGCAGCTCACCCCCATGCAACTTTGCTGGGAATGAATCCAAAAGTACATTTTATTGATGTGTGTGGATGAAGGCCCAGGTATACTTCATTTTCCACGTTCCGCTCTCGTCTCACACACAGTCGTTAAACACAGCCCACAAAGTATACTCATCCATGGATGCGTTTGGTTTGACACATGCACATTGCAATTGCCTCTTTAGACTCTACCAGACGTCAGAGGATGATGCAAGTTTGTAAAAATGCTGGGAGTGGGGTAAATTGAGCCAAAAGGCCTGGGTAAGTTGAGCCACGGCGTAAATCACCCCTTCTTGTGATTAAGGGATCATGAAGTGCATTGTTTTATAATGTTTCCTGGGGTGCGCTTATAATGAAAGTATGATTTTTACATCATACTTACATCAATCAGTTTGCTGACGTTTGCATATTAAATAGCTAGTACACTCAAACTTTTTGCACGTTTTTACTATTAAAGCTATCAAGGTTAACTAATCATGAAAAGTGTGGATAATTGCATTATATTTCGATCCTTATATTTAGACTGTGGCATGAAAGGTTGCAGTGATGAGCATTGTAGCCGATCACAGACATGTTGAGCGTATGAATGCAGTGATCTTGTCATTGCAACTCGATTTTTGCACGCTAATCAATGCTTTTAACACTAACAGTGCAAACACCTCAGGATAAATGTAAATAAGAGATGTGTTGATTATAACCATAGACTACAGATAAAGGGACTTTTAAACTGGAGCTTGGGCAAGAGTCACGGATAAACCTGCGCTGATTGACAGTTCCAGCAATTGTTAAAGAGTGTTCTTTTGATCACTTTCTATATTTAATTTAATCACAATTTAAATAACAGATTATTTTAATCCTACTAAGAGAAACAACGTGAAGTTGACCATTTAGTCACTGGTTTGATTTACTGACACTTAGACAAAGAACATCTGACTGTAGGCTACATGAATCATTACAAATCACTGGTCACAGATCAGGCATTAGAATCAACAAAGTTACTTACATGTTGTCACATTACTGTTGAGTCCATATCGTAAAAGTCTGTTTGCAAAGCCTGCGCCGAAATTGCGACTGATTTACCAAATAATCCACAGGGTACCACATGCAAATAAATAATGCTCAACTGAGACATTCACATTGTTGATCATAACGCAAGTGGGCGGGGCCAAAGTTGTAATGATGAAGAATCCGTTGATCTCTTCTGCACAGGTGCTCTTTCACCTTTCTATTATATACATGCACGTTTCATAACGAGTCGTTCGCCGGGCTTTGTAACAATAAAAGCTGTTTTTGGACTAACAAGGATGTTTTCAGTTCTGAAACTTACAGGATATTCTCATAGTTTGATGACCTCTATGTCAAAAGCTCAAGGAAAATTTGATTTCTCAGTTCATGACCCTTTTAAAGTAATATACTGTAATGCTACATTTTAATCTTACATTTTATCTTTGAAATCATGTGTAATTTAGAAATTTAGACTAAAAACCGTCATGCTATGCTTATATAAACGGGAGACAATCAGGGCTTCAACTCCTCCTGCACTGAAAAAAGTGTGTTGGATTTACATGATTTGAAAGTGTACATCGGTCCCACATAAACCAATTAAGTTACACAAACATAATTTATTCATGTATCTTCAATGTCATGGAATTAAGTCATTATAAGTTATCCAATTAAGTAGTCTCAAAGTGATTTTAAAAGGCTCCCTGATTGGCTGTTTCAGGTATTCAAATTCATATATTTATATATCCAATTAAGATTGAATGTATTTGTCACATATCTCAATTTCTAGTCTATAGCCTACAGTTAGCTACCAATAGCACTTGTTAGCATACTGAATGCTAAGGTATACATACACCATCAGCAAAAAACAGTTGCTATAAACATACGATTGAATTGGTCCACAGCCTAACCAAATCATCCACTCTTCTCCTCAATGGTAACCAATTGTAATTTAAATGGTTCTAATAATTCCAATGTAATTGAAGATTAAACACAATTACACACTAACCTTTTCTTATTTTCTCAAAAACATATACAATAACACTTCATTTCAACATTTATTCTGTCGTAATTCAGACATATGCAAAGCATGCTGGGAATTAACATGCACCACCCAGTTTCAGTTAATGCAACACAAATCATTCATGTTATCCAACGCAAACGGATTAAGTAACTTAAATTGTACATATATTTAAGCAGATTGGACACAATCAAATTAAGTTTGGACAAAATGTAAAGCAATTATGTTGCTTAAACTAATTTTACTTAAGCAATTTGAACAAGCAGCAAAAATCATTTTTTTCAGTGTGTAGAGTTGGACAAATCAATGGGAAAATGTCGGACGGACAGCATTGCATTGATTTCTTTTTCCAGTCTATAGTATCCAGGATCAGGACTGTTTTTCAGAGCTAAGGTTTAAAGTAATTACACTCTTAAAAAAGGGTTCATTGGGGTTCTATATATATATGAAGCATAGGGTTCTTTACTCAACTCCAAAGAACCTTTTATACTAAAAAAGTCTCTATAATGACAAGAAAGAACCCTTTTGGGACAAAGGTTCTTATAGGCTATTATTCATTAGGGTTGGGTATCGAGAATCGAGTATCGACTGGAACCGGGACTAACTTTTTGTTTTTCCCGGAATCGTTTAAAAGTTAAAATTTCGATTCCTAGTTTCGATATTCACAGTCGGGCGACCGGAAGAAGAAACCGCTGAACAACACCAACGAAGAAGCGTCTGACCGGAAGTGTTGGCATAACCGCGCGAGTCGAACATGAGTAGCTTACGTCGGCGGTCCAAAGTGTGGCTTCACTTTTCTAAAAATAACGAAATCTCGGCAAAATACAACATTTGTGACAATAGGAGTATTTGTGACAGAAGCAGTATTTCCTTCAGAAAGACCGTTGGTTAGCAAGGTTAGCTAAACTTTTTTTTGACCCTGCCTCTTAAAAGAATCGGAATCGAGAATCGTTAGGAACCGGAATCGAAACAAGGAATCGGAATCAGAATCGTTAAATTCAAACGATACCCAACCCTATTATTCATTCATATATTACATGATTCTGCAACATTTTGTAGTTGTAATTAAATTATTGTTTATTAAACTGTTGTAGTAACTTAATATCACATTTTAATCTTGCTGATTTTTGGAGGAGAAAAACTAAAATGGCACTCTTCGTGTGCTATTGATAATATACAATTATATAAATATATACATTTTCTAAACCCCATATCTTGAATTTTGTGATCATTCACATGCATTCATAAATACATTTTAGGGTCTGGATGTTTGTCAATAATATGAAATATTTAATCTGGAAAGGACAAAACAATTGATAATATAAACCCAAAAGATTCCAAATAGAACCTTTTTCCTGGTTTCAAAGAACACTAAAGGGTTCTTATTATTGAACCCTTAAAATGCTTCTGTATAGAACCTTTTAGGGGTTCCAAATATGTAGCGCTGATGGAACCTTTTATGTAAGCAATAAGGTACGAGAGGCTGTGCTGTATCGTGAATAAGTAACGTCTCAAGGGCGTTGTTAGGCACGACGTGAAGCGGAGTAACCCCTTCAGCCGTTACTTATTTCACGATACAGCACTTGCCTCGAGTATCTTATTGCTTTTATAAAACGGTTGCCACACAATATTTAAGTTAAAAACAATGTTAGTGCAACTTTCTTGAAGTAAAATCACTAAAAGCCTACCATCCGCTGGAAAAAATAGTCCCCGAGTGTGAACAGCAACAACGTTCCAGTGTGTAAAATGCATGAAAGCTCAAATAAAAACAACACAGAACCGCAGTGTTGCGCAGCGATCAATAGAACCGTTGGGTGAAGCGGTCGTAGCCGTGTTTTATCATGAATAAAGCACAGCTCTTGACCAATCAGAATCAAGGATTCAAACTAACCGTTTTATAAGGTTCTATATAGAACGTTTTCTTCTAAGAGTGTAGAATTCAAAAGAAGAGAACCTAGCATGGAGTGAATTGTTGACAACAAAGTATTCTGTTGCATTGATAACCAATTAAGAAGTACAGATACTGTGCAGCATTTGACTCGTGTAGCCAAATGTTTTTGGTTCAGTGGAAGGTGTGATCTTCTTAAGAGAGAACATTGTGTTTGTTTAAATCAATAAACCTCTATAAGGTTTGCTAGCTTTACTCATGGGCACTAGATTTGGTTAATTTTTACAGTTACAGCTGTTTGTTTTTGGCTGTGTAAAAGCCATGTGACCAATAACTCTGACAAAGCTGATTGGCTGAAGACATCAAAAGAACGGAAGGTATCGGAATTACCGTAATTATGAGATTCTGACTTGTGAAAAGCATTCATGTCTCTTAGAACTTGTAATTACAACTTGTACACTTGGAATTTTCTGAGCGCTCTTATGCCTGGTTCAGATTACACGATTTTAGCTCGATTTTGGCACGGTCCGTTTCACATAGGGTGTCGTGGGGATTCGTAAACGACAAAGGGCGTCGGGAAGGCAAGATTCGATTGCATCATCTTGTATAGTGTGTCATAGTTGGCGACAACCTATGTCGCATCTGCGACGCTTCACGACATTCTCGACAAAAAGACTAGCATGTTTAATTTTTAATTATTTTTTTTTTTAAATTATTTTTTTATTTTTTTTTAGCGGTCGTCACGACGGTTCCGTCACATGTGTGAGGTTGACCATAGGAGCACAGAAGCTTTTCCATACACAACTTTCAAAAATGGCGAAACGAAAGAGAGACGATGGTGCTAACGTTAAAACTAAAAGTAAAAATATATAAGAAAACAACCTCAAGTTCTCTTTGGAGGACTGACAGCCCATACTGTCCTCTTCGAGCAATCCAGGAACGTGTCCATTGTCGGGTTTTCTTTCTTTTTTTACTTTTTTCTGAACACAGGACAGCCAATACAACACTCACCGCTTCATCCATTGTTTGTTTACGTTCGTTTTATGGAAGTTACTCACCACTAGTTTTGCCTTCTCGATGACATCACGTGCGCCGTTAAAGACTGGTCAGGAAGCAACGTGTAGTCTGACATGTCTTGTCCACGACACGACAAGATTTTAGGAGTCGAAAATCGTGTAATCTGACACAGTGACTATCGTAACAGACAAAAAAAAATCAGGCATTACTTGCATCACCTGACCACTGCAGATTCATTTTGATGTGAATAGTGTTGCCACAGAAATGCATAATTCTGAGTCAGAGGATGTGAACAGTTAGACTAGAACGTCACATGTTGTCATTACGTGTGCAATTACGGTAATTTTGACATGCGGTGTGAACGCAGCTACAAGCTTTCAAGAACCCTCCAAAAACAAATTGGTAAATGTCACAGTACTATAAAAATGATTTTTCAAAGTTCTAAATAAAACAAAGATTTTTTTGAGTATTTTTACAAGAAAATACTGTTTCAGTAGCCTGGTTGACATCAGACCCTTCTCAGTTGTAATGGAGAGTGGGTCTGGGAAGATTCATTCACAGTCCATTTCTAAAGGGGCGTCACCAATGGACGCGCTCAAATGCCTCTGGGTGGTCCTAAAACCAATCAGAGCTATCATCATCGTCTAAGGCCCGCCTCAACGTTTGTGATTGGTGCCTCTATTTGGAAAAATTGGAAATGGGCTTGAATGTGCTCTTTCCCAGGCTACTGTTTCAGTTTTTGTCACTTGCTGGTGCTTTATAATTAATTGTTTTCTAAAAAAGTTAAATGGTTTCTACCCATTTTTCGTTGAATAACAATAAAATATTTGCGTTTTTGTCAGAACATATGTCTACATTTGAGTGGACGTCAATGCATAATTCCATCTTGAAACTCCTTAACTCGAACTGCTTGCAATCATATCATCCTCTATAGGACACAGCTGATTGGTTCCTGCCCTCAGTGGCCAATGAGCTCACTGCTCAACCTTCAAATACTCAGCAGTGCAATATGCTTTCAGAAACCCTCCAGCTCCACCTATATAGATCTGCTACGGGTAATTAATGTATGCTATATTGTACAGCAGCAGCATGTCTTACACACTTACAGTAGTGTGTTGTATATGTAATGGCCGTAAGCAAGTCCCAACTTGCCCTGCAGCAACGTTGCAGATCTATTCTGCCAAGACCAAATATATCAACTTTGTCATACCCATTACCATGCCAAACACTCAGAGAGTTGTCATGACAGAATAGAAGAGTTTTTTTGTCCACAGTGGTGTAGTTACAGTACCTACCAGCAGGGGCAAACCACCAAAACCCTGACTGATTGTAATCATTAGTCTTCTGAAATAGAAAGCGAGAATGAGAACCGCTGTAACGACTACGGGAAGAGGCAGTCACTTGGTATTGTATGTTCCCAGTCTATGCACATACCATAACAGGAAGCACTCAAGACGTGCCCCTGATAATGTTATTGTGTAATATTAAAGCTTGAATTTCTCTCTGGTGTGCTTGCATGCTATCATCATAAGCATTACACTTCTGATTCATCCAGTCTAAATAAGTTCTGGATATATTTAGGAAGGTTTTATTGTTTTTTCTATCTCTCGTTTGCCTGTTTCTGAATTCAATTACATGAGGGAAAGCAATAAACCCGCTTAGTGCATTACACATAATGGCTGTTGGTAAGTCGTCTTCTCTCCAAAAGCATTGTTATGCCTTGGGTTGTGTGTGTAAGCATCTTTTGTCAATGTTTAGTGCAATTTGTCAACAATAATTTGAATTGTGCCTTACGGTTAAAAGCCCTCGGACCTTTATATTCTATCACTCTACAATTTGATTCGCAAATTTTGAAAGCCTCCAAATTATCAACAAAATCAAAATGCTTTTTTAGCAAATTGTAAAAACATCTACTTTTAGGTTGTGAAGAGTTTTGCTGTGAGTTTTTATAACGTTAACGTAAGATCAATCAGGGATGTCAACGATTAACCGATTATCCATTATCGATTAATCAGGTCTATGCGCGTGCCTGCTGCTCAACCGCAAAACATGTCAGCGAGCACACCGGAGTTATGTTTGGACCTCATCATGACTACGTTTGCGTGTGTATTCGCAGCCTTTTGTTTTATGCAAATGTAAGTTGTAATAGTTTATTATGTGTACGTCTATGTCTGATTTATCTCATATTGGATGCATTTTGTTAAAATTTGAAGCGTGATCTATACCGTGCGCAGCTCAAACGGCAATGCACGATTAATGACTATTGGGAGTGTCATATTAGCTACATAACATATAAAGAGAACAATATTGTAATAAAATGTGGTGAATAATTTGGGTTTATTTGCCCTGTCGCGTTGTTCCAAAAAGAGCGCGTGCACAACATTCTAGTCATTCTGAATGGCACGTAACTTGGTTCACGTTCACTTGTGCACTCACGTCATTTTGTGAAGATATTATTTGTAATATTATGTTCATTTTGTATATCTGACTAATGTCATATCGGTTGTGTTTCTTTGATTTAAATAACGAAAGTGCTCAGCGGTTATTCATTCAGTGCGCGCAGATCAACCAGCAATGCACTATTAATAACGATGATTAATTTATGACTGTCAGCTTAGATAACATCAGAACACTATTTTATTAAATCGTTGAGAATTCATTGGGTTTGGTTGCTGTTTTCAGTGCGCGTCCACGACATATTCTGACAAGCACGTCACATTGGTGAGGTGACACGTTGAGTCGTAATATTTGATTATTAAATAATTTAATTTAATTATCTATAATATTGAAACATTTTAATTTTTTTAGATTAAAGCCCTTTATTTTTAGCCCTTTATTTAGATTAAAAACAATTATCTTTAATTTGGTGAGGAAAATAGCATTTTGAGCAGTATTTGCAGAGACCCTGTCCAGCTGTTGGTCTTATGCTGCAGTTCATGTGCTATGGTAATTATGGTAACGTTAAATACCAAAAACCGACGTGGAAAATGCACATGAACACCCCTCATGTGGTATTTTCCACTGGGCAACTCGTAGAATATTTTGATGGACGAGTTGCCGAGATGAGAATAACCTTTGATCTTTTCAAAATGGCGGAGAGCACCGTGAGAGTCATGAATGGTAAAAATATATACTATTTATGATCTAGAAATTATTATACAGCATATTATTTACCTTTTGAGCTTTGATAAATCATTTTCTTGCTGTTGCAGATGACTTAAGCAATATAAAATAGTTTTAGCTACATAACAGGTCTGGAATCTCCATCTTTTTACCACATTACGACAACAAAAGCACTTGAACGCAACACACTGGTAAATACCTGGTTCACAAGTGGAAAATATCCTATTTTCCATAGCACGTGAACGTAGCACCACTCCACCCTCTGCAGCAGACCATTAATTGATCGTTAATTTTATAAATGACGATCGATCATGGGAATATGTGAAAATTGACATCCCTTCAGTTTTATATTTGACATTTCCAGATCTAGTAATCTTACTGTTACCTTTCTCAGACCAAGGGGGATTATAAGTGCTGCTACTAATGTTTCATTTTTTTTCCATCCAAGTAGTTTACCAGATAGATTATTATATATAGACTTAATATATTAAGGCTAAGCATACCCATATGAATTTTTATTAACACTTATTTTATCTTGCTTAATGTTTGCAACAGGTGAGCCAGTGCACAAATATTTTTTGTATTTACATTTTCAGTGCATAATTTATTTTGTTAAACTACATAAATGCCACTCTGTACCATATCCCAACTGTTACAATAAAACACCATTTGAGCAATATAACATGCATTTTTATTCAGTATATAAGCAATTTTTGCTTTTTATGTTAAAGACACTATTGATACAGTGAGAAATGTACATTCTCAGGAAAATATCCGCTTATCAGTTAATCGTTAATCGATCGATAAGGTCAATCAATTAATGATTAATGAATTAATCGATAATTTGAATCCCTAAGATCAATCGGTCTTTGACGAGCATTTATTTGGTCATCTCTCAATTGTTTTATTGCATTGCATCACAAGTTGTAAAACTACAGATCATGAAACTAAGCTTTTAAATATGCGGAGATGTATTATTATATTATCATATTATTGGGAGATGTAGAGTGACGACTGATATTTATAAGCGTTTTATGTACATATACTACATGAACATATACAGGTATGAAAGCTGTCACTGCGAGCATGTACCTTTTCAGAAAATAAACTTTTGTCCATTTCAGGTGCCTAATATGTACATTTCAAGTGCTATATATGTAAATTTTAGGTGCTAATATGAACATTTCAGGTGCCTATATGTACATTTTAGGTGCTAATATGTACATTTCAGGTGCTATTATGTACATTTGATTTTAGGTGCTAATATGAACATTTCAGGTGCCTATATGTACATTTTAGGTGCTAATATGTACATTTCATGTGCTCTAATGTACATTGTAGGTCCTAATATGTACATTTTAGGTGATAATATGTACATTTTGGTGTTAATATGTACATTTCAGGTGCTAGTATGCTCATTTTAGGTGGTAATATGTACATTTTAGGTGTTAATATGTGCATTTCAGGTGCTAATATGTACATTTCAGGTGTTAATATACATTTCAGGTGCTAATATGTACAATTTAAGTGTTGATATGTCATGTTACATGCTAATATGTACCATTAAGGTACCAATATGCACCGTTTTGGCCATATAAATTCACCTATCTGCACCAGATTGCATTCTTTGTGCATTTTGGGCCTTTGAATAAAATTGATGTTTGAGCTTCATATTCTCACTATATGAGTCATAAACACTTGATGTTTCAAATATGATATTTAATACAAAAAAGAAAACATATGCAAATTTATGTAAATAGGATATTTTTTTCTCTTCTCCTTTGCAGGCATATAGTCCTTCTGCCACAATGTTTAAGAACAGCTTGAAAATGCTTCTGACGGGGGGAAATCCAACAGGAAGAGCCGAAACAGCAGCGGTCAGTCTGAACTTTCTTGTCTAACCACTCGGTAACACGTTTATCCACTAAGATATCATCTAAATATGACTTTTTAAAGTGGTATTTTTTTATACCGCATGAAGCAGGATATTTTGATAATCATTGCAAACTTCCTTGGAAGTTAGTACTGAGTGCAGTCGCCCTGAGCTGGTATTACACAAGCATGTAAGAGAACGAACAGCCTAAAGCCTTGATTATCCATCATGCCTCAGTGTTGGAACTCATTTCTCTCTGGGATACTGGGATGTTCTGCCAATATATGGGTTTCCATATGCTTCCTGATATAACTGACAAATCTGCAGCAGGCCGAGCATGAGGCATGTAGCCTCAGCATCAGACGGCACGTCCACATGCTATTCGCTGACCGTCTGATACTCAACACTTCAAAGGATCACAAGCTCTAGTCAGATTACCAGACAGCAATGCAATGCCAGGCGCACGTCTCAGCAGTTTGCCTGACAAAAAACCTGTTTTTAACTGGTGAGGAAAACGAATAAGTGCATTTGCGAGGTTAAGAGCTTCAAAATTGATTGGTTTAAGTTGCGTGCGCCGTGCAAACTAGATTTTCTCTAGCAGAACCAACTTTTATGATCACATAAAGATCAACTTTTCATGCTATTAGTGTAGTTTTGTTGTATATTATTATGGCTTGAACCATTTCAGATTTTAATGTTAAAGAAAAACATCTGGAAATATCTCTTTGTGTCATGTAGTTTTGTAAAACATTTGTTGTTTCTAACTAAAAACTCTTGTCATGTGGTGTAACCAGGTAAAAATAATAACCTATTTTCATAACGTCAGTGTATCATTATTTTCAAATTATTATTTTATTATTTTCATTATTTTCAAAAGTATTTTTTTTGTTTTACAAATATCCACAATTGTTAGTTCATGAATATTACTTTATTTAGGGGGTTGTACCAAATGGCATTTTATAACCTCCTCTGACTAAATTTATGTTTCTATGGCAAATCCGTGTTTTTTTTTTTAACTTGTTTTTTATTGAAATCAAAAAGTGCAATTCACAACACGCAAATGCGGTACCCTGGATGGTACAATATACATGGATACATCCCATACAATATACCTGTCCATCACTCCCCTAAAGCCTTTATATCTTCCATAGAAAAAAGGAAATAGATATATATAGCCAGCATAAGCTTCACTGTACATAGGTATCATGAAATATACATTTGGATGGGAGACCAGTGGTCCATAAATAGATCCGTTTTCATCTGCAGTCTTGCTGTAATTTGTTCCATATAGTACACTTCCTTCACCTTGTTTTTCCATTGAGAAATTGTGGGGGCTGCGGTCTCAGCCAGGAGACTGTAATCATTTTTTTTGCAAGTACAAGTAGGATTTTCAAGAGATGAAAATGATAATTAGTCCTAATTTTGTTCTCAAAAATTCCCAGAATAATAAAAGATGGGTCCAGTGGAATCTTAATATTGAAACATTTATCAATTTCATCTTGTATGTCTTTCCAATAATTCAATAATTTTGGGCAATCCCAAAATATATGAGTGTGATCTCCCACACGACCACAGCCCCTCCAACATTTTTCTGAAGTCCCACTAAACTTAGATGTGATGAAAGGGGTCCTAAAGAACCTTACTTTGATTTTCCACTCAAATTCTTTCAGCATTGGACTACTTGATATTTTATGCCCCTCTTGTAACATTTGTTCCTATTCCTCATCGGTAATTATTATATTCATTTCTAGTTCCCATTTCTCCTTTATAACTTTTGTATCCTCGCAAATACGTGTTTTGTTTACTTTCAAAAATTCAAAATTTCAAAAATTCCAAGTTGCAGTTACGAGTCCTACAAGATGCAATCTTGTAATTATGGATATTCCGATATGATTGCGTCACATGACTTTGATTTTGTCTAAGGCTTTTTTCATGAATAAAATCATCAATAAGATCATGTCATTAAAACTTTGATTAGAGGGTCTAATCAGCAATTCTTGGCCTCTGAAATAAGCCTTTAGGTGACACTAAACATCTCTCTCTTGAGAATGAGACATTAATTAAGTGCAAAGAAACAAAAAGAACAGAGTGATTCGTAAAATCCCTTTCTGGTGTCCTATTTACTCCAAGATCCCTGTGTAATTACAGCATAGCCAAAACCGCAGTCATCATCACGTGGCCGCTCTAATAAACGTGTTCTCCCACTGGAGCTGGTTTAGTTGGATGTGATCTCATTAACCACTGGTTCCAGAGATCAAGCAACCAGTTCAAATGTTACATTGATGTTTGAAGCCTTTTGCCATCAGAATTGAGTAATAGTCAATTGGCATGTGCAAAATCCATGCTTTCATATAAAAATACCAGACCATGCATGTAGGGCCATGTGATTTCTATGATGCAGAAAACATAGATGTCTTTAAAAGTCATAAAAATGCATTTTACTGCACAATCCGGATTGGAATGTCTCATGAGGAGACTTCATTCGATTCGTCAGATAGGGGAGAGCGGGGCACAAAGTAACACTTTTTGACTTTGTCAATTTGTGTAAATCTACTTAGGGTTTAGAGTTTTGTTTTCCCCCACATTAATTTCCCACATGTCTAGCACAATTATGTGGTTTTGTTTTATTAATACAGTGTATACTTTTTTCTTGATTTACCCTGAAAGAATGGAAGTGAAATGTGACACAATGCCCCATAGGTGGGGTACATTGTAACATGTGAGGGGCACATTGTAACATCACCATATGACAGCTTAAAATGCTATCTGATCTGATCAAAAACATATGCAAGTCATTATATAAAACTTTTTCATATAAAATAACGGCATTTTTTAATAATTAAAAATAAACAAATTTTTTAGTTTGACAACAAACACATCGGAAAACACAGCTATACAGCATAATTCAAAAACAAAATAATACTTAATAATTTCTGAGCATTGACTCTCAGTCTTTATTTACATGTTTCTCATGTTTTCTCAATAGAATTCATAAAAGTATAGAATATAATAGCATATTTCTAGGGGCACATTGTAACACAGTGTTACAACATGCCTCAACTGCACAACTGGGGTTTAAACCCTGCTAGTGTCTTCTGCTAGTTAGCGAAGCATGAAAGAACTAAATCAACGGTTAAACAACAGATTGGAGATTAAAATAATATCAGATTTGTCTCATTTTTAATAAACACAAAAAATAGAGACAAAAAATTAACTTAAGTAAGAAATGCACGTTTGCTATGGTTAAATAAATGTTCAGTGATATCTTAACGATTTTGGAATTTTGGCGCATTTTTTTCTCTATATAGTGTTGAAATGGCAACTAGTAAATACACCAAGTTTCGTCATGCCAGCATGTGTGGAAGTATTTAAAACAAGCGTGTTACAACTAGCCCCGCGTTACGCTGTGCCCATGCGCTCCCTACACACAGAAACTCAAATCTCTTTGCTACAACATGCCAAAATAAAAGTTTGGTGCATTTTTAGTCATACCTGCATTTTTCAAGAGTTAATTGGGTTCTAGATTGCGGTTTTCACTCCCGTTAATTACCGTACTGTGTTATTACAGAATGGGATTAAGCAGTAAAAGTGAATTTAGCTGCAGTGTGTTCATGGCCTATACTGTATATCCATCTGCGAGACCCACATTATGTTTCTTTGTCTCTTTTCCTCTCTTTCTTTATTTATCAGCAGAAGTAGCATGAATACTTCATGGTCTCTCTGCTTGTTTAGTGCCCTTGACCCATATAATGATGATGTTCAGCTATTGAAATGTCAAACTTTTCCGCGTACAGTATTTCCATCTATCCTTGTGCACTCTCTCTCTCTCTCTAATTATCTTTCTCTTTGTTTCCCATTGCATTACACCTTGATGTGTACATTTTTTGTTCACTGTATGATGAATAGGTGAACATGTGTAATTATGAGATGAGGGCAGATCTTTGTCGATGAGTGCAGGAATGAACAAACACCATTCATGCTTTATATTTATTGATGTTGGTGCTTGGATATATTTTATTTCATCTATTTAACCTGGTTGAGGAGATTTTATATATCTGTGCCTACAGTATTTGTGTGGTATGTAGCTTTAATCTAAACTACAGGATGATAAAATAACCTAAATCAATTTTCAATGTCGATGTATGTATTAATTTGAAATGTAGCTCTGTTGCAGTCAGCCAGTCATTATTGCATAATAAACCCCTTTAGGGTGAAACAAGACACTGATCACGCTGTTCATGTTTATTTCACAATAATGACCATCGGCCTGTACGCTTTCCCTAACGTGTACGTATACAGGTGGGTCATTTTTTATATCATTTTGTCTAGTGTTTTCTGAGTCAGTGTCGGCCGCATAGATGAAGTTGATGATGCTGACTCTACATCTCTGCAGAATAGATGCACCTATAGTTTAGTTAAACATATCAGGCAGTAAACTACTTATTTGGCACAAACACTTGGATATGCCCCTAATAATAGTGCACATTTATCTAGGTTAATATTGTAGCGAGTGGCCATGTAAAAGTGGCTAATGTTAGGCTAAAGGTAAAGGTGAAATGATGCACAGAAGTTTTGAGGTCACGGTTCAGATATGAGTTCTTTACAACAGGAAAAAGCAACAAATCCCCAATGCTAGGTTTCTTTTCATTTATTTTGAACTGACAGTTGTGCAAATTACAGTTTGTTCCAACTAGCGGCATTTAGTCCCCTGAGGTAGTTGCTACAGAACAGCAGTAATGTGCAATAGGTCACAATTACAAATTTTGTCTCATTATAACAGCGGAAACAACTTAAAATACTCAAGACATCATTCGAAGCTGTTTTTTTATTTGTGTACACTCAATAAAAACGAAATATGTGCAGAATGTGCACTCTTGCTTCGGTCATATTTATTTGGTCACAATCAGCTAAACAAAACTGAAAAGCATCTTTTATGTTTTATGTCTTTACAAAATACAGTCCTTCCAGAAAAACGCAAAGTTTTTTTGTGATTGTTCCTGGCAAAAATCCTTGATTATGCGGCCCGCTGTCTTTAAAAATGCAATGGAATATGCAGGATATTTACGCAGTTTTATGCAATGAAATTGCGGGAACTGCGGTTTGATGAAAAATAGAAAAAAAGTGATTCCCCCAACACCCTGTTCTCATAGGCTACTACCTTGTAAAGAGTCATTTCTTATTACTTCCTATGATAAGCAAGCATAGTGTTTGTTTTTTTATATCAAGGTCAATGAAAATTTGATTCTCTTCATCTGTGTTTAATCAATATTTCTTCTAGCTATACCTCATGCTTGCTTTTACCTTTCCCTATCCTTCCCTCTACAATCATTACCTTTCTGTCGGTCCTCCTACACAGCAGGATGTGTGTGTGTTTGTGTTTTCTCAGTATGCTTGAGGTTTAAAATGCTTTGAGGTTTAAGATTAGTCTGTATTTTTAGCTTACGTTCAATTACAATTGTTTGTTTTTGGACTGTCAATCAAATTAATTACATTTGGTTGTTTTAGAAATTGACGTACATTTTTTTTAGCTACAATATTGGCTCCAAAATCTGTGTTCTTTCTCTTCTCTCTGATGTGTTTGTGTGTTTCCCTTAAAAGCAGGAGGAAATCGATGCAGTACAGTATTGCTTCTTATACTCACAATATTGAATCAATCAATATTGTTGATGTGTGCTTTTGAGAAAGTTTGCCAGGCAACAAGTGTTTGGAAAGTAAGCAGTTTTGAGGATCTTGGACTACGTTCACACTGTCAGCCCAAATCCAATATTATTTATTAAAGTGACATAAGCAAAAAATCTGATGAGATTTGAATCTGATTTTAAACCACATGTAGCTTGAAACCGATTTAGCTATTGACGCTTGTTAAATATAATCGGATTCCAATTGGGTGTGCACAAAATTTGGATTTGGACTGACATTTTGAAGGCTTCAGAGACCAATAAACTTGACTAAACCATTATCAGAATGGCATATTACACTTTGTTTTCAGACTTATGCCTGTGAAATAGTTCTGTGAAAAGAGAAAACCAGCCCCAAAATATTGAAAAACCCAGCCTTTGGGTTACATTTTTAAATTGCATTTTTAATCCAATGTCTGCGTTTGTCCATATTTGACCATATGACCCAATGACCCATTGACTCTAAAAAATGCTGGGTTGGTTTTACCCAATTTTGGGTCAAATATGGACAAACCCAGCCGTTGGGTTACATTTTTTAATTGTATTTTTAATCCAATGTCTGCATTTGTCCATATTTGACCATATTTGACCCATTGACTCTAAAAAATGCTGGGTTGGTTTTACCCAATTTTGGGTGAAACATGGGCAAACTCAGCCGTTGGGTTACATTTTTTAATTGTATTTTTAATCCAATGTCTGCGTTTGTCCATATTTGACCATATTTGACCCATTGACTCTAAATAATGCTGGGTTGGTTTTACCCAATTTTGGGTTAAACATGGGCAAACCCAGCCGTTGGGTTACATTTTTAATTGTATTTTTAATCCAATGTCTGCATTTGTCCATATTTGACCCATTGACTCTAAAAAATGCTGGGTTGGTTTTACCTAATTTTGGGTGAAACATGGGCAAACCCAGCCGTTGGGTTACATTTTTTAATTGTATTTTTAATCCAATGTCTGCGTTTGTCTATATTTGACCATATTTGACCCATTGACTCTAAAAAATGCTGGGTTGGTTTTACCCAATTTTGGGTGAAACATGGGCAAACCCAGCCGTTGGGTTACATTTTTTATTTGTATTTTTAATCCAATGTCTGCATTTGTCCATATTTGACCATATTTGACCCATTGACTCTAAAAAATGCTGGGTTGGTTTTACCCAATTTTGGGTGAAACATGGGCAAACTCAGCCGTTGGGTTACATTTTTTAATTGTATTTTTAATCCAATGTCTGCGTTTGTCCATATTTGACCATATTTGACCCATTGACTCTAAATAATGCTGGGTTGGTTTTACCCAATTTTGGGTTAAACATGGGCAAACCCAGCCGTTGGGTTACATTTTTAATTGTATTTTTAATCCAATGTCTGCATTTGTCCATATTTGACCCATTGACTCTAAAAAATGCTGGGTTGGTTTTACCTAATTTTGGGTGAAACATGGGCAAACCCAGCCGTTGGGTTACATTTTTTAATTGTATTTTTAATCCAATGTCTGCGTTTGTCTATATTTGACCATATTTGACCCATTGACTCTAAAAAATGCTGGGTTGGTTTTACCCAATTTTGGGTGAAACATGGGCAAACCCAGCCGTTGGGTTACATTTTTTAATTGTATTTTTAATCCAATGTCTGCATTTGTCCATATTTGACCATGTTTGACCCATTGACTCTAAATAATGCTGGGTTGGTTTTACCCAATTTTGGGTCAAATATGGACAAACCCAGCCGTTGGGTTACATTTTTAAGTTGCATTTCTAATCCAACATTTAGGTTTGTCCATATTTGACCCAAAATTGGGTAAAACCAACCCAGCATTTTTTAAAGTGTAGAATTTTTTTAATACTCTGATCTATTATTGTGGTTTAATCTGTTGGATAATCTGTTTTCCGATCCTAAACGGCACATCAAAATATAACAAACCTGATTGCATGATGTCTCTTTCTGTCTAAAAAGACCAGTTTGGGCCAAATTAAGCTGCAGTGTGGGCCAGACCTTCTGCCTTTTAGTCAAATGTCTGTTTGTTGATTGAAGGTTTGATATAACTCTTGAATTTCGAGGCAATGTCATATTAACGTCTTACTTTCTGTAATGAAACGTATTGCAACACTTGGTAGATCCAAAACTTGACAGGAACTGTTGCATCATGGGATCCCGGGCCGTTCCCACACCTGTGCCTCAGCGAGACTCTTAGTGTTCATTGGTTGTCTCAGCCTGGAGGCGCAGATCCAGACCTGTGATTATTAAATTGCTCCGATTACTCTTATAAACCCCAGCGGTTGCTAATGCACGTTCTTGTTCTATAACTCTATCCTATTGTAATGGGCTTAACTGATTGATTTGATTATCGATGCGCAGTATTACACGTCTCTCTCTGTAAGCTCAGCTCTGACGTGCTGTAGTACAGTACTGGACATTTGTCATCTGCCTGCTTGGATGCACTCATGCTGGTTTCTGCCAAGAATTGCCATATCACATTCAGTCTCAGACTGAGAAGTGTGTGTGTGTTTTAGTATTATTTTTTGATTGGACTGTCACTTCCTCCTGTCAGTAGTGTAGCTGTGCCGCTCGTGTGCTGATTGCTCAGTCCAGTCTCTGACGCACACACTCACTGAGATCTGCGTCATAAGGAACCCACAGAGTTTATGCATTTCACATTGACACACACTTTGATATGGCCTATGACCCCAAATTACTGCAATCAATGAAGCAGAATAGCTATTTTTTACATGCATTTCTTGTCCTTTCTAAATGACCATTTATAGAAATATTTTTTGTGTCCTTTGTACCCCTATTATGCTATTTTGAAAGCTTCCTCATGTTGTTGTGGGGTCTCCTACAACAGGTTTACACGCATCAAAGGTCAAAAAACTGTTTTATTTCTTCATAATATACATTTGCACATCACCGCATTTTTCAGTGATTCTCAAACGACTCGTCAGAGGAATCAATCTCTCTAAATCCCTCCTTCCAGTGAGCTACTCTGCTCTGATTGGCCAAACAGCTCAGTCTGTTGTGATTGGTCTACCGCATACAGCGCTGTATCGAACACAACACCACCCATTGCCATAACGACATCAGCTGTCCTGAGGCTTCCTACACCATAAACTAAAGACAGTAATAAAGAATGACGTCGATTTTACCATATCAATGTGAGCGTGAGTCCAGATAATGAAATAATGGAAGAACTATTGATTAAACCCGAACCTCAATCGCAAGGATGACTCGAGCAGGACGTTTCTCAGTGATGTGCTACTTAGTTTGATGCACATTATAAGATAACAAACCAATTATTTTACTTGTACTAATTTATTTCCCGAGTATTATCCAAATACAGGTGAAACTGGAAAAAAATTTAATATCGTGCAAAAGTTCATTTATTTTAGTAATTCAACTTAAAAGGTGAAACTAATATATTATAAAGACTCATTACATGCAAAGTGAGATATTTGAAGCATTTATTTGTTATAATTTTGATGATTAAAAACCTTTTCATAATATTCTAATTTTGAGTTTAGGGTTTTCATAAGCTGTAAGCCAATCAACACACCATTTTTGAACACCATCTTTTAAGAGCAAGCAGTTTACGAATCCTGCATTTAACTCAGAAGCAGTCGTCAGTAAATTAAAGGGAACACAGCACAAGTTTAGGATTACACTGCTGTGATATCAAGGTAAAGATGAATTTTAATCGTCCTGCAGTGAGAGAAAACTGCTTTACCTTCCCATTGTAGAGCGTACGGTCTCCTCGACATGATGCGGCCCAGTGTCCACAGGAATCAGCAACAGTAGCCATGTTTCCATCCACTTTTCAATCGAATTATCTGAAGTTCGGTTAAAAAACTCATGCGAATAAAGCTGGCATCCAGCGGCTTTAAAGCGAATAAAAACCTGTACGTAATGACGTCACATGCTGTTTTGCGATCAAATTGGTATATCGAATTGATTTGAGACATTTTAAGGTGTTTCCATTAATTTTCGCACTGAATCGAACATTCAAAAAACTTTTGCAAACAAAGTTTTGTTAGACAAAACGGATAGCCATCTACCAACAAATGATCAATATTTCACAAGTTGTAGCCTAAAAATGCTTATGTGCCAGCTGATAGCGACATGTATGGTATAATGTATATGCGAGGCGGTTGTTAGCCTGAAGGGGTTGTATTCGCTATAACAACCGCCTCGCTATATATTATCCTGCTTATTACATATAAATCAAACAAATAAATAAATAAATCAATAATTTGACACAAAATATTGACTTAAAAACGAGTTTATTGATTTAAAAACGAGTATTGCTTCTGCTAAAGAAAATCTGTTTCGTCTCTGAACTGCGCCCATGGCAACGGTGTGTTATAGAGAGCCTAAGTCCCGCCCCTCCGCTTCCGGTTCATGGGACCTTATCTCGGAAAAATAATGCATGGTAGTCAATGGCGAGAGATAACTTATCTTTTTATTCCGTCTGAACTGTGTCCTGGATTACACATATGATGTTTGTCAATTTAAAAGATAATTATGAAAGTCAAGAAAGTTGCAGTTCATCATAAAACAGAAGAGTAACTTTTAGTTTTATGTGAAAAACCCTCAATGAACTACATCTCCTGGGAGGCGAAACAACGAGCAAGATCAGCTGCTGTGTGTGTGTGCAGTCTGGAACAACACACTCATGACGGTAACGTTACGATTATAACGTAAGACTATAGAAACAATGACATAGCCTCAGTAAAGTTCGCTTCATTCATTGAGAGAAAATGTGCGCCTTTGGGGTTTGTAAATGGTAAAATGGTAAATGGACTGCATTTATATAGCGCTTTCATAGAGCCCAATGGCCACCAAAGCGCTTTACAATTTGCCTCACATTCACCCATTCACACACACATTCATACACCGACAGCGACGCAGCCATGCAAGGCGCCAGTCCAGCTCGATCGGGAGCAGCTGGGGTTAGGTGTCTTGCTCATGGCACACCTCGACACTTGGTCAGGTGGAACCGGGGATTGAACCACCAACCTTTCGGTTTGTAGACAACCTACATGAACCACTGAGCCCACTGCCGCCCCTTTGTAATTACGTATTTTCACAGTCTTATATCTCAATAGTTTTACATCAAACTGCGACTTTCTTGACTTTAAAATGTATCTTTTAAATTGACAAACATCATATGTGTAATTCAGGGATCAATTTAAACGAAATCAAAATATTTGTTGTCTCTCGCCATTGACTACCATACAATATTTTTCCGAAATAAGGTCCCATGGTGGTCGACCGGAAGGGGAGGGACTTAGGCTCTCTATAGCAGCGCCGCAGTCTGTTAACAAGAAATAACAGACCACATTATACATTAGAACTCAACCAAACCACGTAAAAACAAGCAAAACTAACCTAAGAAAACAACGACACTATAAACATTGCTATGATGATGCCGATGCACGTAAATGCACGACGACAGCGGAGGTGACTGTAGTGTGGGAACGACAGCGCTCCATCAGTTCTGGGAGATCCTGGTTCTGAGACACTTCACGGAAACCCTGTGGTTGAAGCATTTTTTTACTTTGTCCACTTACATCTGTCTTTGTTGACATCCGCCATGTGTGCGCAAACAGAGTGGGACTGGCCGGAAATGAACTCGTCTTCTGACGTGTTGCAACCATAAAAGGGCCTAAAACTTAATCGCAATTCATTATTTATTCGGCAAATAACATTTCCATCAGCTTTTATCGCATTAGCCGTATATCGATCAAGAGAAAATCCAATGAGACCGAACGTATTTCATTTGAGTCGATATTCATGAAATTTCATCCAATTTTACTGTTTCTATAAGGTATTTTTCATTCGATATCACTTAATTCGGATAAAAACGTGTCGATGGAAACATGGCTAGTGTTTGAGGTTCAAGTTTTCCCTGGTGTCTGCGCACGCCACATGCTTATGACCCGATTCATTTCATTGACGACAATAACTTTTCCAGGTTGTTTTCATTCACTAAAGGCCAATTTATACTTCTGCGTAGGGTGCGCGCAGCAGGCATGGCGTAGCATACGCACAGACGCGTCCCCATGCCACGTACCCTTCGCCGTAGCCTGGCGCGCACCTCCTCAAAAATGTAACTACACGTCGCGACGACGCGGACCGCAAGATCGGTGATTTGGTGATTTCTTCCTACGCATTTCCGCACGTACCATCTCCTCCGATGTCTTCTCTCATTTCTGCCTTTTAGTTTTAGTAATTTCCTTAATATTAACTGTTTTTCCACCTCAATAAGCTCCAACTCCAACATGATCCGCTCTCTTTCAGTCGCCATTGCTTGTAACCTAGCCGTGAGGAATCTAAACACATTGGAACATTAAAACCCTCTGTCGCCAACTAGCGTTTCAGAGCAGTACTGCAGAGCAACCAAGACCTGAACGCAGAAGTATAAATGCTCACGACGGCGTCACCTACGTGCATAGCCTACACCGAACACTACGGCATACCCTCGATGCAGTATATATTGGCCTTTAGAGCAGTGTTATACACTATATGAAGTCGTTTTCATAAATCCATAATACAGGCACTTTAATGTTACAGACATGATACATTACGTCATATTTTACTGTTGATATAAACATGATATATGTATATAAATGTTCAAATAAATTTTACAATTAAATTCATAAAAATATGGCAGGCAAGTCTAACTGACTGGTCCAATGAAAACGCATTCCTATCCTATCATTAATAATGCTTTTTTTAGATAATAAAATGTAGTTATATAATATATAATGTGTGTAATGTAATATAATTAAATAGAAAAATAATTATTAAAGAGAACTCAGCATGTTTCCTAAATATCTGCAAACATATTATGATGTGTATGCTTTAGTACAGTCCCCAATTTTTTTTTTTTGCATACAGCACCTTTAAGCAATTGTTTTTAAGAGCTTATAACTTTTAATAGGTTATTTTAAGTGATTTTTACAATATTACTGTTTAATGTATTTTTTATCAAATAAAAACAGCCTTGTTGAGCATAAAGTTCACAACGACCCCAAACTTTTGGACATTTATCTGCAAAAAAAAAAGAGTTAAAGGTTAAGTTAAAGGTAATTTTCAGTCAGGACTTTCTTTGTTCATTTAATGGACATTTCTTTTTAAAAAAATCAATGAGATGATTCTTTCATATAACCAATACATTTACGTAATTTTATTCAGTGTGTAGTGTAATATTTCCGCTCATGGCCTCTCTGTGTCGCTCCGTCTGAAGGTAACTGTAAGTGATGACAGTGCTGTCACACTGACTGAAGGAAGAGAGCGCAGACGTCTCTCTCCACACACACACACACCGATGGGAAGGGCGATCTTGATGCAAGGCTAGAATTTCAATATTCATAGGCATGAGAATAATGGGAAAATAAAACGGTACTAGATCAAAAAAAAAAACACGGGTACACATTGAAGTGTCGACTACACCAATGTTGGAAGAGACACCGCTGGCAGACTCTGACCTCCAGCAGTCTGAATCTCGGCCATTAAAGCCACTGATCTGGGCCTATAAAGCTGCGGTGATGAATTTAATCTCCACTGATGTCCTATATTTTCTCCTTAGTGAGGCTCTCCAGACCTGCAGTATATTGTGTGAGCACCTCTCACTGCCTCCACAGCTTGACATCTCGAGCACACAGAGCTAATGAGCCTCTGAATCTGCCCCAGTCCTGCCAGGGTGTTGCTATGGTGTCGCTAATCTGTTGTTAGTAGTTGTCGGGGTGTTGTTCTACTGTTCCCAATGTGTAGTGTGTGGTTATGGACTCGGTTTGACTGTCTCTGGTAAAGTTAATGAGAATGTTCTTAAATGCATTTCTTGAAAACTTGGAAGTTGAGCAAGAAAATATAGGGCTCTATCTTGCACCCGGCGCAAATGACTTTATACACTGACGCATTTATCATTCCTATTTTGCACTTGCGCAAAGCAGGCTTTTTTCCTCCACAGACGCACGTCGGTAAACTAACAAATGAACTTGCGCTTCCTGGGCGGGTTGGCGCAAAAAGGAGGCGTGTGTCGGCGCAAACAATCCCTGGTGCTATTTTGCAGTTCCAGAAAACAATTGCGCCAATGACCAGAAAAAACCTGGTCTAAAGTCAGTGGCGCGTTGCGCGTATATTCAGATGCTATTTTAAGCATGCATGCTTGGCCATAATACAGAGTGTGAACAACGCGGATACACTGTAGATGATTCTCTCATCAACACAGATGCATTTTACTTTTTGCAAATGATGCATTATTATACGGAAAAATATATAAACATGAGGGAAATCATTGTTGTGTCTATGATGATGGCAAAAACAGGCATAAAGCTTACACATTTACCCAAATTATTATATGCATGTTTAACCCGAAGCTAATTTGGGTGGGTTTGTCCCATCCCCAGTGTCCCTTCTCTTTCTTTTACGGCCCTGACGAGAACATCGTTCTACTCGGCTGTGAACCGATGCTGAAGCGCAACTGGTAAATGCGCCGTTAAAATGAGAATTGCGCCACGGAACAAGCGCATCTCGTTCATCACGCTCTTAAAGGGAATGTGATATGACGCTCTTATTGGTTTATATTCCGTTACGCCCAAACCACACCTATGAATAATGAAGCTACTCCAGACCAACCCCTTTTAGATTTGCGCCAGGCGCAAGAGGCATTTATCCCGCCGGGAAAATAGCAACAGCGCCGGGATCCGCCCACAAAGTTAATTGCGCTTTGCGCTTTGACACTTGCGTTTCAGATCGTTAAAATAGGGCCCATAGAGTTAGAGTTTCCTTAAAGGCACAGTCCAGCCTAAAATTACATTTCTGTCATGATTTTCTCACCCTCATGTCGTTCCAAACCTGTATGACTTTCTTCTGATTATCTTCTTTTGTATCCTGTTGAAAAAGCGTGATGAAATGATGAAAGTATTTAAATCTTGGTTTGACTATAAAACTTTTGCTGATAATTTACTCACCCCCATGTCATCCAAGATGTTCATGTCTTTCTTTCTTCAGTCGAAAAGAAATTAAGGTTTTTGATGAAAACATTCCAGGATTTTCTCCATATAATGGACTTCAATGGGGTCCAAACAGTTCAAGGTCCAAATGAGAGTTTCAGTGCAGCTTCAAAGGGCTTTAAACGACACCAGATGATGAATAAGGGTCTTCTCTAGGACCCTTGGAATCATGACTCAAAAAAAGATTTGTTTGTTTTGAATGAACGAGTTCGAACAGGAGAGTCGCGAACGCGCATCAGAGAAAAAAGCAAGGTGAGCATTTGTGCTTCTAAAACTCAAACTTTTTATTTATTTTTTAAATGAGTGATCATTTCGCTAGATAAGACCCTTATTTATCGTCTGGTGTCGTTTTAAAGCCCTTTGAAGCTGCACTGAAACTCTCATTTAGACCTTGAACCATTTGGTTCCCAATAAAGTCCATTATATGGAGAAAATCCTGGAATGTTTTTATCAAAAACCTTAGTTTCTTTTCGACTGAAGAAAGAAAGGCATAGACATCTTGGATGACATGGGGGTGAGTAAATTATCAGCAAAAGTTTTTTTTTTAAGTGAACTACTCCTTTAAGGACTTAAAGGTGAAGTATGTAGTTTCTGTACATATTTAAAGTACATATTTAGCAAACGCCTCTTTGCACGCTGCACTTCCCCAACCGAAATATCACAATCACAGCTCTTACAGATGCTTGTGTCTCAACAGGTAATGATGGCTACTTCCAGTAGTAAGTCCAACACATTAGGAATACTTTTAGCTGTGTTGTTTTTTGTCATCGGCTAAACTCTCTCTAGAGCAAATGCAAACATCTCGCAACGAGTGCATTTTTTTGACATGTGCTCCACAATGGTTTGAGGCTTCTACCCCGCACACGTTGTCTTTCTGAATGGGTGCATAAGGATGCTGTATAGTATTGATGCAAGCGCATTGGTTGCATTGCAATACCCCATTCCCGACCTGTTTAATCTTTGATTTTTGGTTTAATCTGGTTTAATCTGTTTAATCTTTGGTTAGCTCTGCTGGTTGATGTCGTTGTACAGAAAGAATGTTGTGACAGTTGGTCAGTGTGGTTTAGCCCCGCCCCTCCTCCACTGTGATTGGACGGCTGGCTAAAAAGTGACAGTGATGAGCGCTGCGTTTTATCCAAAGTTGAACATTTTTCAACTCTCGGCGACCAGTAAAATACGCTTGGTGCTTCAGCGTGAAAAGAAAACTCAGAGCCTCGTTATGCTCATGGCGTTTAAAAAACGTGACGCTCCCATTGAAAACAATTGAAAACATACGCCATTTCGCGTAGAAAACGATTTGGTGGACACACAGCCCAACCGAAGCTAAATGTCTTTTCCCATGTAATGCATTCATGGTCTAACACCAACTAAACATTACAGTAGCCACGCCCCAAACTCTCACTATAGGTTGAGCTGGAAAGTGATTGACAGATCTGAGCGGACTGCTCTCAAAGTTTTGATGATGCCTGAGAGGCTCAGTTTACACTTTTGGGGGAGATAAACCCATGAATGGCATACTAATAGTAGTCAATAAACAATAAACCTGGTTAAGAGAATGTATTTTAACATTTAAAAACATTTACAAGTGCCATATGTAATATAGGCAGCTAGTGGCTGAAATTGGTACTGCAGTCCAGCTTTAAAATATTGGTTTCCGCTCCTCAAACTTCGAAGCACATGCGAGTTGCCAGATTGAGGACACAACATAACGAGCACTTTCTCTGTTTGCTGATGAGTTGATTTATCCGTGTTTTAATATGCCTCTGGTCATAGTTTCTCAATGAATGCCGAGGTTTTTTAGGTTTGGTTTGCTGGCTCCCATGGCTGGAATACGCTGTGTTTTCCGCCAGCTGGCAACCCGGGGTGTTGAACACTGTTGGGTAAATTGGCAGTGTGTGGAATCACACAGACCAAAACAAAAACAGAAATACTGACACCGAGCACACGTTTCAAAGTAGAATAACTGGCTGTAGCATTGCTTTTCAGTGAAATAAGTATGTGAACTCAGCATGTTTCCTAAATATCTGCAATATGTTTGTGCTTAAAGAAGAACTCTGGCGCAAAATGAACCTTTGGTCTAATAAAACATCGGTACCTAGTCGACCATTCTCAGAGATTTGTTTTCATGATAATCGAATGTAATGAGTTTAATCTTTAAATCTGTTTAGCGTATAATGCTAGCACTGGGGGCATTTACTAAGTGAAAAGAAATTGCTAGTTTATACCACTAACAAGGCTCAAAATAGCCCCACACTAACACAGTAACATAATGAGGGTCCATACATGCAAAACGAAGCATTGATAACTTTGTAAGTGTACAGACCGTTTAATAAGAAGATACTTTATAAAGACAGTATACAGACAGGAGAAAACAGTCTCGACAAGTTGAACCACGAACTACGTGCTGAGTGATCTGAACTGTATGAATGGCGTTCGTGGTTTGACTTGTCGACTTGGTTTTACTTCAGTAAATGCCCCCATTACTAGCGTTATATGCTAAACATTTTTAGAGATAAAACTCTTTACATTCAATTATCATGAAAACAAATCTCAGAGAACGGTCGACTAGGTACCAATGTGTTATTAGACCAAAGGTTCATTTCTTGTTAAAAATATAAAGAAAATAGTAGTTAGGAAGAGTTTTATTATTAAAAGTATGAGGTTGTTGTAAGAGTGCACTTTTTTAATGTTTTTGTCGGTTCTGCTCACCACTAAGGCTGCATTTATTTGATCAAAGATACATTAAAAACATAAGAATAATATTACAAATGAAATGAGCTGTTTTTTATATGTATATATATATATATATATATATATATATATATATATATATATATATATTATAAATATATATAATATATATTATAAAATGTAATTTATTCCTGTGATCAAAGCTGATTTTCAGCATCATTACTCCAGTCTTCAGTCACATGATCCTTCAGCATTTGATGCTCAAGAAACTTTTCATTATCATCAGTGTTGAAAACAGTTGTTTTTGTGGAAACCATGGTACATTTTTGGTCACACTAGATTAGGGTCCAATTCTCACTATTAACTAACTATAAACTATGACTTTTCCCTAAATAAACTCCTAATTACTGCTTAAGGTAGTTATTAAGTGTAGGTATTAGGTGATTAAGGGATGTAGAATTTGGTCATGCAGAATAAGGCATTAATATGTGCTTTATAAGTACTAATACACACCCAATATCCTAGCAATATGCATGCTAATTAACAACTAGTTAATTGAGAGTATGCGTGTGACTCACCGTCGGCCAGAAGTGCCTGCAGTTGCTCACAGTGAGTGGCAAAAAGACTGAGGGGCTGTATTCAGCGTGAATGCGCGGAAAACAAACACAACACATATAAAGTGGGAAAGAGCTTTGCGATTGACTGTACAACTAGATTTGACAAAAAAACGGAGGTACATTTTTACAGACTGCGATAGAAAGAGGAGCAAATGGATCACTGCAATTCACAGAAACAACTGGACTCCAGTCAGCGAAAGGTGGATTTGCAGTTTTCATTGTGTGTCAATATGCTGAATTTAGCTGTAAAACCATACCTATATATTTTATATTGTTATATATTAACAACTCATCAATTAAATATTTATCATTGCATATTCTGCATTATTGGATGTTTTTTTATTAAACACTGACCAAAAAAAACTATAAAGTTTTATGGCTGGACAATATGATGATATATAGGCTATATATAACACTGATACAAGTGATTACCTTTATTTAGACCTACCTATATTGTATTTATATAAAGCGTTCACAGGCAAATTTGCTTTATGTTTAGATATATATTGTTTTTATTTCCCCAGTGTGGAAATCAGGCAAACACAAATGGCAACACGATTCCTGGCTGCATGTCAATATCCATGGATCACTGGATCTTTAGTAAGTTGTAAGGAACACTATATTGAGTCCAACATTTAGCTTGAATTGATAAAATTGTTCGTTTTAGTCGCATTTTCGCAGTTTCTCCTATTAAATCCAGTCACGCAGCAGATATTTTGCCACTCAGTTAGGCTGAGGGGGGTTGTTCCGGCGGAAAGTGACGTCAATGCATTCCCTCTATAGTGAGAATTGGAAAATGTTTACCCTTTTTTTTTCAAGATTCTTTGCTGAATTGAAAGACTAGATTTTGTTTAATAGAAGCACCCCTAAATACCACTCTTGGCTTTGCAATATACAGTCTAAGTCTATATATCGTTCACCCTGCCTTGAATGAAGTGGAGCCACACTCAGCCTGTCAGCTCCTGTCCTCCACCTCCGCTCTATTGCCCTCGTCTGCTGGAGCAGATTGAAGAGCAACTCATTTGTTACGAGGACCTGTTGCTTCTAGTGCTGGGCGGTAAACCGGTTCAAACCGAAAACCGGTTTATATTTTCGTCACGATTTTGATTTTGAATAAACCGCCATACCGGTGTATTTAATTACACAACGTTCGGAACGACCGTTACGCTGCGCGACCATAGAGTGCGCGACACTGTTTCAGACGGACCCTTTACCCGTTGCACTACTGAGCACTGACGAGGGTAAACAAACAGCAGCGCTCTGTTACGTTACATGGACGATGGATGCTGAAGAATTAGTACAACATGACAGTGATGACACCGAAGAAGAACTTGTGCCAAAAAGAGGAGCCGGGTCTGTTGTTTGGAGGTTTTTTGTTTTCCAAAAATCCAACGTCGAACAAACAACCATTATGTAAGTGCTGTCCGGCTAAAATTCTCCGCTGGGGAGAATGACCCGGCAACACAAGCAAATTGCTCCAGCGCCTTAGCCGCAAACATGTCTTGGAATATCAAGAATGTATTAAATCAGCCGCGGATTCAGCCGCGATTTAGCGCCTCCACATCAGCATGTAACACGGGGAAAGCTAAAGAAAAGTCGAGCCAAATATTGTTTCCATTATACAGGATAATCCTGTGTGCCAAGTAAGTTAGCACTTTATATTTATTTAATGTTTGTTCTGGTTTCGAAGCAATACTTTTGAAGGAATAACTAATGCAAGTTGCATAATTTTGTTTTAATTTCTTTAATAGACCTCAAAAGCAATGCAAGACAAGATTTCCTTTTATATTTACTTGAATGCACGTAATGTTCCTGGATTTGTACTTGAACTAGCAAAAGTATTCCAAGTTGTTCTAATTGTGTTGTTTAAAATAAAAGTTCTGTATTTTGACTGCAGTTGTCTTTGCATTTTGATTCCTCACTTCATTAGAATCATGAATGGCTCTTATTTGTAAACAACAGCATAATTTTCTGGGGCCATGCAAACCTGTATTACTAGTGTGGAATTATTCTACAATATTCACTAATGACAGTAAAATAGACCATCCTAAGCCAATTTACTGCAGTAATTCCTCTCTTAACCAGTAGAAAATGCATTGAACACCTGACTATGCATAAAAAAAATAAATAAAAAAAAACGAATCCGAACCGAAAAACCGTTATGATTTTGAAAAAAACCGTGATATAAATTTTTGGTCAAACCGCCCAGCACTAGTTGCTTCCATCACTGCCCTGTCCCTGCCAGCATCTTCTACTCAGAGTTTCAGTAGGTGGCATATCCAAAGCAATCTGTCTGACGGACGAGTCTGATGTGTTCGTTCTGTTGTGGCATCGACCTGAGGTGAGCGGGATCTTGGTTAGTCATGTGTTCTTCTAGCTTGTGAAATTTCTGCAGATTTCTCTGAAACTGCGCAGATGGGTCTGTGACGGCATCTGGCTGCCAGGAGCTCTTCCACTTGGATGCTGTTCGTTGCAAGTATTTAAAGTGATTTAGTGCAACCTTTTTGCACTGTGTTTGACAGTGTTTGAATACTGTGTTTGACCCCTTTCACCTTCAGAACTTGCATTAATTCAACGTGGCATTGATTCAACAAGGTGCTGAAAGCATTCTTTAGAAATGTTGGCCCATATTGATAGGATAGAATCTTGCAGTTGATGGAGATTTGATGGATGCACATCCAGGGCACGAAGCTCCCGTTCCACCACATCCCAAAGATGCTCTATTGGGTTGAGATCTGGTGACTGTGGGGCCATTTTACTACAGTCAACTCATTGTCATGTTCAAGAAACCAATTTGAAATGATTCAAGCTTTATGACAGGGTGCATTATCCTGCTGAAAGTAGTACATGGTGGCCATAAAGGGATGGACATGGTCAGAAACAAAGCCCAGTTAGGCCGTAGGATTTAAACGATGCCCAATTGGCACTAAGGGGCCTAAAGTGTGCCGAGAAAACATCCCCCACACCATTACACCACCACCTCCAGCCTGCACAGTGGTAACAAGGCATGATGGATCCATGTTCTCATTCTGTTTACACCAAATTCTGACTCTACCATCTGAATGTCTCAACAGAAATCGAGACTCATCAGACCAGGCGACATTTTCCAGTCTTCAACTGTCCAATTTTGGTGAGCTCTTGCAAATTGTCGCCTCTTTTTCCTATTTGTAGTGGAGATGAGTGGTACCCGGTGGGGTCTTCTGCTGTTGTAGCCCATCCGCCTCAAGGTTGTGTGTGTTGTGGCTTCACAAATGCTTTGCTGCATACCTCGGTTGTAACGAGTGGTTATTTCAGTCAAAGTTGCTCTTCTATCAGCTTGAATCAGTCGGCCCATTCACCTCTGACCTCTAGCATCAACAAGGCATTTCGCCCACAGGACTGACACATACTGGATGTTTTTCCCTTTTCACATCATTCTTTGTAAACCCTAGAAATGGTTGTGTGTGAAAATTCCAGTAACTGAGCAGATTGTGAAATACTCAGACCGGCCCCTCATGTTGCTGGTCATGAATGTTTCACAAACTTTGTAGATGCAAAATGCAAAAGCTTTAATTTTCTTTGTGATTATTGCTGTAAATAGGGCATATCATATATTGAATTGTAGTTAAACTCCAATATAATCATTCTAATGTTGCATTGTTTTATTTCTGAAAATATAATTAGCCCAAATGAAAAACTAAATAAAATATTGTTTGCAGGAGTATTCATCAGCAACATTGCACAAACAAAAAGAACAGGACAAAGGTAAACGAGAACACAATAGCCTTATAATTGTCCTCTACCTGTGAATAATGAAATAGTCGCCGCTTGCCTGGATATTGAGGCTGTGAATCTGAAAGACAGCTGTGAAAGAAAAGAAATGAACACTTGAAAAAGTTAGAGTTAAATTATGTTAACATTATAAATATTATACTGGGCATTGAAGTAATGCTTCAAATCTTTTTGTAATCAAGGACAATCATCAAACTACAGATGACAATTAATATTTATATAAAAAAGGAGTCATGATACAATTAACTACACTGATTTTTATTTAGATACTATTTTCACTCCACACTGTAGAAATGAATATGCTTTATCTAATAAAAAAATGTTGGCAACAGATTACAAGCAATATTATTAATTAAATTTAACAAATTAGAATTGAGTAATAATTAATCAAATTAATTCCTTAAAAGTTAACCATTTAAAATGAGTAAAACTTGCAACAACAACCAAAAAAACATACATTTAAGTCACCATCATGGTGATCGGTGTTTTAAAATTACCCTTCAGTTTTCTCCTTCAGTGATTCTGCTTGTTATCATCAGGTGTCTTCAATGTTGGCAATATAAAATAAGGAGTTCTTAATTAATCTTTGACGTCTGTCTGTTAGTGAGATATTTTTGTTAAATTTTTTGGTGTAAACTTTACTAATTTTCAAGGGTTTACTTTTAAGGAATAATTTTATTAATTATTACTCAATTGTAATTTGTTATATTTGATTAATAATAATAATATAATTGCTTGTAATCTGTTGCCACAATTCTGTTGATTAGATAAAGCATATGCAGTTTTACAGTGCATAATTGCTAGTGAATTTCGGAATTTATTACAAAGAACTGTAAGCAACCCATTGAATTGAACATGATTTTTTACTGAGTAATAGTATTTTACTGTTGCAAATTTTTGCTTTGCAAAATATTTAAAAATATGAATTACATTTTCTAAAAATATTTTCTGACTGGTTTCGAAGTCCTGTTGCTGATAATTTTGTGCTATTTCAGATTCTGTCAAGTTGGACGTGTGACTTTTAAAAGCTTTACAAAACATAAATCAAACAAAATTTCCCTGAAGAATCTGTAATTCTGTGAAAATGGGAAAGTGTCTGAGCGCTCTATAAATGCACTTCTACGGAAAGCTTCATTTTCTGTAAATGTGCTTTAATAAATGGGAATATGTGAGCGAGAGAGGATGACTAATGTGAATGTAGATAAATGTCTTAACAGATGTCTGTGTTATTGCTCTATCAGTGGTGATTCATTCAAGTGCATCTGTTCACTTTAAAGTGAGTGTACTCAAAAACACTTTCTGCTGTTATACATACTGTACTGTATGTATCTCTGCATATGTCTACAGTACAGGCACTGAGGTGATGTGGACACAATACAAACAGAGATTTCAGTGAAGCTGTTTTAGATTGATGTTAACATCTGCATGTTATTAGAAATAATCCTGACGGATAAAAACATATTAGTCAAAAGGAATTTGTTTTGGTTTACTGGAGCGCAGATCACTGAAAACTTTCAGGGTCTGTAAAATTAAATCATAAATCAATAATTTTATTCAGCAAGGACACATTCAAATACCGAGGTATTACCAATACCTTATCCAAGCCCAACAAAAGCTCATGTGAAGAAAACCATTCATTTTAAATGTCAATAATATTTCAACAATAGTACTGTTCTTATTGATCATATGCATGCAGCTTTGGTGAGTATTAGAGACATCTTTAAAAGACATTTAGAAAAAAAAAAAACGCATTTACCCAAACTTAAGACATTTTACACACTCTCAGAAAAAAAAGGTGCAAAAGTTGTCACTGGGGCTGTACCTTTTCAAAAGGTACACTAAAGGCTGCATATTGGTACCTTAATGGTACATATTAGCATCTAAAATGTACATGAGCACCTGAAATGTTATTAGTGCGTAAAATGTACATATTAACACCTAAAATGTACATATTAGTACCTAAAATGTACGTATTAGCACCTGACATGTACATATTAGCACCTGAAATGATATTAGTGCCTAAAATGTACATATTAACACCTGAAATGTACGTACATGTACAGTATTAGCACCTGACATGTACATATTAGCACCTGAAATGTACATATCAGCACCTGAAATGATATTAGTGCCTAAAATGTACATATTAACACCTGAAATGTACATAGTAGTACGTATTAGCACCTGAAATGTACATATTAGCACCTGAAATGTAAATATTAGCTCATAAAATGTACACATTAGCACCTGAAATGTACACATCAGAACCTGAAATATATATATTTGCACCTAAAATGTATATAATAGCACCTGAAATGTTCATATTAACACCTAAAATGTACATATTAGCACCTGAAATGTAAATATTAGCACCTAAATATTCATATTAACACCTAAAATGTACATTTAGCACCAGAAATGTAAATATTAGCACCTAAAATGTACACATTAGCACCTGAAATGTTCATATTAACACCTAAAATGTACATATTAGCACCAGCAATGTAAATATTAGCACCTGTACACATTAGCACCTGAAATGTACACATTAGCACCTGAAATGTACACATTAGCACCTAAAATGTACATATTAGCACCTAAAATGTTCATATTAACACCTAAAATGTACATATTAGCCCCTTAAATGTACAAATTATCACATGAAATGTAAATATTAGCACCTAAAATGTACATATTAGCACCTGAAATGGACAAAATTTACCTTTTGAAAAGGTTCCAGCCCCAGTGACAGCTTTTGTACCTTTTTCTGAGAGTGTAGTGGTCGTAGGTAGGTTTTGATCAAGCGGCAACCTACCCGTCTCCTCTTGACACCAACACGGAAAGTGAATTAAACTGCAATTCATCGACTGGCCACTTGAGGCTGGCAGCAAAAGCGAGTCAATTCTGTATCTCCCCCATGTTAAAACTTCACAGCAGAAAAAAAATGTTTACAGCCTGGTGGCAAATAGTTGTTTTGGTCTATATGGCTAATTTTGCCCTTCATGACGACTGTAGGGGGTGAATTTTTTTTTGCAACTTATCTGTATATTATATTATAAATATAAATTATTAAATTATATTAAGCCATAAAGTTCTGCATAATTAAGGGCGTGGCCACTTGAGTGACAGGTGGATTGCCTCTGCTGCCTGTTAGTGTCACCCTCAGCTGTGTTTGTGCTTTTTCGGGATTATACACGTATTATACCTTCGTTGTCGAGTGTGGAGAGAACAACCAGCGCTGCATTTCCAGTTTTTGTATTTCCAGTTGCACTAATGGATGTCTGACAATTTCATTGCTTTTTGGAGTTTAGATTTAAAAACGTCTGTAGTCATAGATAGGGATGATCACGATATATTGACTACCATATCGGTATCTGGCCGATATTTGCTCATTTTTATGTTATCGTTATCGGCCCGATAATAAAATTTGGCTGATATATTAAAGCTGATAAATGATTAATTATTTCCTTCAACATTTGACACCTGAGACACTTAGGATGCACACTGTTCAACATGATTGATCTTAATTGCTTGAAATATGATTGGAATCAAAAAGGAAAATATAGTTAAGTGCAAAATGTGCTGTCATATAGGCTACATGAAATTATAATGAGAACATTACAATTGTGTTAGGGGACGGATTTTAATTGTGAGACTTTTGTTTTTGCAATCAGGCTTTCAAAAATTATATAAAAATTGGATTTAGATTTATCGGCCGATATATCGGTTATCGGCTTTCAAATATAAAGAAT
Source organism: Hybognathus amarus (assembly GCA_030378365.1). NCBI lineage: Eukaryota > Metazoa > Chordata > Actinopteri > Cypriniformes > Leuciscidae > Hybognathus > Hybognathus amarus. The sequence continues at coordinate 76,725 of JAQIUQ010007158.1, forward strand.
TATCGGTTATCGGTATCGGCCAAAATGTTCATATCGGTGCATCCCTAGTCATAGAAACCACACTCGTTATGCGGTACTGTTGCTCTCACGGAACACTTATGGTTTTTTAACCTTAGTGTAAAATAAAAAGTACCGTCAGATGAAATCCTGCAGGTGTCAGTGCTTTCTATCCGTCCCATGCAATAGATGCACACACTTTCTAGTTAATTTACGAACTTCTGTGGTAATATCTTTTGTTTAACCCACCTGAGAAATTGAGATTTTAAAATGGACTTAATAAAGCTCTTTACAAACTTGACGTGCGATGCCCTGCCTACTGACGTGTTTGTGCATGAATCACTGTTACATGCACAAGCTCAGAGCTATTTTGCAAGTTACTGCATGATAATTAGGGTTGGGTATTGTTTGAATTTGAACGATTCTGATTCCTTGTTTCGATTCCGGTTCCTGAACGATTCTCGATTCAGATTCTTTTAAGAGGCAGGGTCAAAAAAGTTTAGCTAACCTTGCTAACCAATGGTCTTTCTGAAGGAAATACTCCTTCTGTCACAAATACTCCTTTTGTTACAAATGTTGCATTTTGCACAGATTTCGTTATTTTTAGAAAAGCGAAGCCACACTTTGGACCGCCGAGGTAAGCTACTCATGTTCGACTCGCGCGAGTTATGCCAACACTTCCGGTAGACGCTTCTTCGTTGGTGTCGTTCAGCGGTTTCTTCTTCCGGTCGACGGACTGTGAATATCGAAACTAGGAATCGAAATTTTAACTTTTGAACGATTTCTGGAAAAACGAAAAGTTAGTCCCGGTTCCAATCAGATACTCTATTCTCGATACCCAACCCTAATGATAATACATTTTTATAGCAGAATAATAATACATTACGATACGCAGTCTCACTTTTAGTTACGTATTTTAACTATTATACTATTTCGAAGGGCAAAAACATTAAATTAACTATTGAGTTTTATTCTTCAATCAGCCGTCACTTTAGCAGGAGGCCAGTAGCATATAGCATTAGCACCTCAGCTCCACCCACGTCTCGCCTCTTTCCCCATTTTATTTTATGCGGTGAGTGACGAGAGGTGACGCGCTGCCAAGATGGCGACGGCTCGGACCCGCCCACTTTAGGCTTCAAAAACGCTCTTCAGAAACCTACGGATGACGTCATGGACACTACGTCCATATTTTTTTACAGTCTATGGTTTTGATGATGCCTGAGAGGCTCAATGTTTACGCTTTCGGGGAGATAAACCCATTATTATAGTCTATAAGAGAATGTATTTGAACATAAAAAGATAACTTCACCATTTAGTCTGGTCTAAAATAGCTGTGGTTAATACTAACACAGTCTCATCCCAATTCGTCATATAACTGACGTTTTGGGACGTCTTTTGACCATACGTCAATATACGACTTTTTAGGGCCCCCTTAAACGTCGGTAGATGACGATCCCGGGTCGTCATACAACTGACGCTTTACCTTTAACGTCAGTTCAGGTGACGAGTTGGGTTTAGGGTTAGGTTTAGGTATGGGGTAGAGTTCGGATCCGATAACGTCTACCGACGTTTAAGGGGCCCTAAAAAGTCGTATAATGACGAATGGTCAAAAGTCGTCCCAAAACGTCAGTTATATGACGAATTGGGATGAGACTGCGCTGTTAATACACATGAAAATGAAGTGTCATTACTCTCACCATGTCATTTTATTCTCTGGTCTGTTCACTGTACACTTCAGCCCCTCAGCTACACGATTTAGTAATTTTGTTGTATTGCATTAGTATAAATATTTATTTACACAATTTTTATTGCATAATGGCACTGTAAAACTGTACTGTTAGAGATGATGATGATTCGTGTGCCTGGATGCTGTTCTGAAATGTCCTTTTCCTCCATCTGGAGGTGTATTTTGTCTTGGAGGGAGAGGCAGGAGTGCACCAATTATCCCTTCAGCTGTCCGGACTGTCTATTGCAGACATTTTATGCCTGATTTAGTGGCTGAACCGAACCAGACAGTTATAGAGGTGAATAGGACAGACTCACTGATGACTGTTTCCCTAGTCACACTATCTGCTGTCTGTCTGCAAGTTAGCGATCCGCTGACAGACTGTGCAGGACACAGAGAGCTGGATCATTTTGTCCTGAAGATGTTCAGAGACGATGGTGTTGAATAGTCTGCAAATAGGTTCCTTGCGTAAGAGCCTTGCAATATCATTTATGAATATAGCTGCAAGCTGCAATATATGGAGCCAAACAGAGCAGAGAGGAGTAGGATATTAAATGCAAAGATGTTACATAACTAACCGACTTACAAAGGCAATATAGAATTTGGAATAATATCCAATGACAATATGCAGAATTTCAAAGCACAGTTCAGACTCGTAGGCTTACAGAGATAGTTTACCCAAAAATTACAATTGTGTAATTTACTCATTCACCCTGTACGACTTTCTTTCTTCTGCAGAAGACAAAAGAAAATATTTTAAGAAATCTCCATAAAATAAAAATCCAATGTTGTTTTGGACCCCACTGACTTTCTTAAAATGGACAAAAACTGTTTAAACATACATTTTTGGGTTAACTATCCTTTTCAGATAGACACAAATAAGTTAAAGGAGTAGTTCACTTTAAAGAACACTTTAGCTGATAATTTTATGTCTTTCTTTCTTCAGTCGAAAAGAAATTAAGGTTTTTGATGAAAACATTCCAGGATTTTTCTCCATATAATGGACTTCAATGGGGTCCAAATGAGAGTTTCAGTGCAGCTTCTGGGCTTTAAACGAACTCCAGACGACTGAATAAGGGTCTTATCTAGTGAAACCATCGGTCATTTAAAAAAAAAAAAAAGTTTTATAAGCACAAATGCTCGGCTTGCTCTGTTCTATGTCGCGTTCTTGACTATCCTGTTCGAACTCGTTAATCAAAATGAACAAATCTTTTTCGAGTCATTTTGTTCATTCAACTAATAAAATAAACGAAATGACTTGAAAAAGATTTGTTCATTTTGATGAACGAAAACAGGAGAGTCACGAACGCGCATCACAGAACAGAGCAAGGTGAGCATTTGTGCTTATAAAACTCAAACTTTTTTGTTTATTTTTAAAATGGCTGATCGTTTCGCTAGATAAGACTCTTATTCATCATCTGGTGTTGTTTAAAGCCCTTTGAAGCTGCACTGAAACTGTCATTTGGTCCTTGAACTGTTTGGACCCCATTGAAGTCCATTATATGGAGAAAATGCTGGAATGTTTTCATCAAAAACCTTAATTTCTTTTCGACTGAAGAAAGAAAGACATGGATATCTTGGATGACATGGGGTGAGTAAATTATCAGCAAAAGTTTTTTTTAAAAAGTGAACTACTCCTTTAAGTGCTGGCAGAAAACACTTAATATGGGTTTGGTTCATACAGGCATAAAAATGTACCCCATGTGTAAAATGAAACACTCTGCTTTATATGTAAGGATGTGGGCCTAATTTTCTGCCAGAGGTCCTGGACATCTTGTTCAGATGCAACACACACACACACACAATTTCCTGTCTTTTTGACGCGCTCTGCTCGGCGCCACTGCGGATTTAAGATGAAGAACGCGCTGAATCTGATTAAAACAAGACTGAAGCGAACACAAATTTGTGTAGCATATTAATCACAATTTTTTAGGGGGGCTAGGCATAAAGTTAGGCATAAAGTTAAAAGGGCCTAGTGACACCCCTGTGTTGTGAGATGCACACAGAGTGACTTTCTATTACATGTGAAAAGAAGGATGCTAAAGTTTGAGCTGACTCACAAATGTACTCTTATACAACAACTCTTTCTCTTTCTCATCATGGACTGTGTGTTCCCGGGGCGGGGTTTATGTACATTTTAGGGTTGGTGATGTCACTAACCCGAGAGGAAGCTTGTGTAGTCCCTACCAGCCGTTTGTTGTAGTCCTTAAAAAATAGTTTCTTTAAAAGCATATTAAAATATCTTCCTTTGCTTTGAACTTTGAGCATTGTAACTTTGATAATGTTGTTTATTTTCAAACATCAAAATTTCACACTGACTAAAGTTAGAAAAGTGAAATCATACTTTACCACCCCTTTAATAAAAGGAGGCAATTGTTCCCAATGTGTTTTAGAGAAAAACATGTATTTGATAATGTCCACTTTCAATTTTTTACTTCAATATAAGGTTTGATTTTTGCATTTAAAAAAAATATATATATCAAAGGGATAAACAATGCAATTTATCTTTTTACAGCAATCTTTGGTCATATTTACCAATGGGGCAAATCATTCTGCTCAGCACTGTATATTCCAGAAATAGGGTGTGTGAATGAATAATGCACATGCTCTAATGATTTCAACCCAACAGCTTAAAAAATGTTTGACCGCAGCTTCACTTCTCGGACCCTTAATAAAGCTCAGTCAGCCGAATCTCTGCTGCGGGATAAATGTAGCCTCCGGTCATCACATTGCGTAAAATCGTTTCCACTCTAATGAAAGAGACAAACGTGTACCGTAGGCATCTCAGTAAGAGGCCAAAACCAATCAACCTGAACTTTGAGCATCTGAACATAATGAGTGGATCATATAACCATCACTGTGAAGTGGTTCCTGATATGAACCGTCATGATAGTCTGGGCCTGTTGAGCACTGGTGATTGTGTTAATGTTGCTGATTGTTTATACTGCTGTGATAATTCTTGTCTTATTTTCTTATTAAAATAAATGCACGTCTTCATCACCCTCTCACCTCCCCGGCTCGCTTCTTAATGGAAATGTGATTGTTGTGACAGTAAATTTCTGTTTGATGTGCTGTAACAAGACAGCAATTTCCTTAAGGAAATGAGAGGCAAGTGATCACCAATGTACACACACAATGACTGAAGCTAATTTAGCATTGGATAATGGAAAGTTGGCAGTAGAGATATGTCTGTGCATTTCTGTGGTCTGTGGAGCATTCAGACGTCCCTCTGTGGTTGCGTATAAAGCTGAAGTGTGTAACTTCTGCATCATTAGAATCACCAAACAATTGTGAAAATTAAGACTGTTACTAAATGGGTTTTCTGAAGACTTTCATACTTTCACTGCATTATTTTAAAGGGGTGATGAGCTGAGAAATCAATTTTTCCTTGACCTTTTGACATCTAAGAGGTCATCATATTATAAGAATATCCTGTAAGTTTCAGAACTGAAAACGTCCTTGTTAGTCCAATAAAAGCTTTTATTGACACCAGTCTCAGCAAACGACTCCGTTTTTCAAAGTGGGGAACTATGACGTCAAAGAGGATAAAACACCACCCCGCAGAAGAAGATCAACGCCTACTTCAACACGGCCGGTTTAGCCACACCCACCGATTCCGCGCATTTCATGCATAGCTAAATAACATAGATGCCTACTCCGCTGATGACAAACCGAGTCGAGCTACCGAGCAATACAGAATATTGTGCAGTTTCTAGTTGTGGAAGACAGTCACTGCATAAGCTTCCTCTGGATTCCAATAGGACTGCATGGATAAACTTTATTTTTAATGACGTTCCAGCTGATGAGGTAAAACATCGTCCGTCTGTTCGCTTCATTTCACTGAGGATTGTTTCTAAACAAGACTGGATTTGCAGACCGATTAAGAGTAAAGAACGGTGCTGTGCCGTCTATATTGGATCTGACAGGAATGGTGCAACACACGGACTCTGGGTCGAACATGTATGGGCGAATCATTCCAGTCGCCATTTTACAACATTGGACGTTTTCAAAACAATTTCCCCCACGTGCATTCGACGGGTGAGTTGAAACTCATTATAATATGCAAAACTGTTATCCACTCACAGCAGTGGGCGTTTACTTCTAAGTCTTCAGTGCGAGACACCCATAAAAAACGAGCATTTTTCAGCTAGGCTCAATTCTGATGTTTTTGAATGCAAAAACCAAGCGGATCGTCATAAGTTGACCTCAGACAACAATATAATACAATTTAAAAATCCAGTTCATGACCCCTTTAAGCCATTGGTGCTTGCTTTGCTAGGCTTGTTATGTCTCACTTAGTACATTTAAAAGGCCAATTTATACTTCGGCGTCGAGGGTATGCCGTAGTGTTTGGCGTAGGCAACGCCATCATGAGCGTTTATACTTCTGTGTTCAGGTCTTGGTTGCTCTGCAGCACTTTTCCGAAACGCTAGTTGGCGACAGAGGGTTTTACTGTTCCACTGTGTTTACTGTAGATTCCTCGCGGCTGAGGTTACTACAAGCAATGGCGACTGAAAGAGAGCGGATCATGTTGGAGTTGGCGCTTATTGAGGTGGAAAAACAGTTAATTTTAAGGAAATTACTAAAACTTATAAGGCAGAAATGAGAGAAGATGTCGGAGGAGATGGTACGTGCGGAAATGCGTAGGAGGAAATGCGATGCTACCAAGCCGACCAATCACAGATCTTGCGGTCCGCGTCGCCGCGACGTGTAGTTACATTTTTGAGGAGGTACGCGTCAGGCTACAGCGAAGGGTACGCGGTATGGAACACGTCAAGTTGTTGAGCTGTTCACAACACACGACACAACGTGATTGGTCCGCAACAGGAGGTAACTCACTACACAAGTTGACCAACATTCACCTAACGATTCTATCTGAGTCTACAAACCACGTTTTGTCATGAAAAATCACGCGATAAAACGAACCGGTAATGACGCGAAAACAGCACGCGATACCCAACGAGAGAGACGAAGAACACAACACGTGAATATGAACGTCATACAGAAACTAGTGCTTCAAACTGTTTGCGCGATGATTTGCTCTGAGAAAAAATGCAAAAGAATAAAAAATTAGATTTACTCGGTGACCTCAATCCATGCCTTGCTCTGATTGGCTGTAGCTCATGACATCACGTAAGGTTGAGTCGTGCGACAGCTTCTGGTTATCTAGCATGCTAGATATTCTCTAAGGTTCTGCGATGCCGTCTGCGAGCGTCTTTGATGCATTGTTGGCTCTTTCATAATGAACAGATTGCGAAGCGTTCATCGTCCGCTGAATCCCCAGTGATCCGCACGCGATAACACCCTGACCTGTCGGAGCTCAACGATTTGCAAATCGGGCTTAAAATCATGTGGAGTGAACTTGGCTAAAGATGAAATGATCTTCTAATCATGTTATTCCTCTTGTTTGAGATAATTGCATGTTCCTGTGTTGCGATTGGCGATTGGTTGATGATGCAACACCTTGAAAGAAACATCTGGTTGAAGGCAGTACAGACTCCAAATAAAAAAAAAAATATTTTGGAACTTTTTAGTTTGTCACCTACCCTCAGGATATTTACATTTATGCATTTGACACGCTTTTATCTGGGAAAAAGTACAGTAGTGTTGAAGGCATCAGTTATTATAGTTTTTATTAATTACGTATATTATGCTTTTTTAATTTTGTTAAAGTTTTAGTATTTTTTTTGTTGAGTTTTTCAGTTTTTAAATGTCTATATTTTTTATTAGTTTTTATTTCAGTTTTAGTTATTTCAAGCATCGGTTTATTTTATTTTATTTAAAGCAACAAAGATGTATCTTTTCTTATGGTTTTAGTTTTACTCTCAGTTAATTATAATAACCCCAAAAGGCATATATTCATATTATGTATCACTTTTTCTTTTCTAAATAATTCTTTTTTTTTTTTACAACATAGTTGTTATACCATTTGTTTCTCTGTGTGAGAATTATTAATTTTAAAGGTTTCCTTTTTTACCTGATTTTTTCGGTGTGATGTTTGGTGCATTTATATTGAATCCAAGTCAGGATTCAATATGACCTGCGCTTACAAGTTGCACCCTGATTTTTTTCACCTAAATCAAAGGATTAAACACGAGCCTGGACTCTGGGAAACGAGGCTGTTGTTGTTGTTATCAGCCAGGCCAGCACTGGCCTACATTGCACATGTATGCCATGGTACAGTGCTTGACCCTCAGGCGGCTAATATTCACATTTCGATTAGGTTGATCTTTCCACCCGCTCTGATGAGCTCCGTGTCGAAGGTTTTGTTCTCTCATTTTATCATTTTAGTTTCATCTGTGGCTTCATTTGTAATTCCTGTAAAGACTAAGCCACTTAGAGTTTCAAGGAATATTCGGATAACCTTCGTTTCACGAGAGCAACAGAACTATTACAAAGACCAACTAAAAGGAGAAGTTCACTTTTAAAAAAATGTACTCACCCCCATGTCATCCAAGTATATCCATGTCATTCTTTCTTCAGTCAAAAAGAAATTAAGGTTTTTGGTGAAAACAACAAGATTTTTCTCCATATAATGGACTTCAATGGGAACCAAACGGTTCAAGGTCCAAAAGACAGTTTCAGTACAAACTGTTCTGAAGGGCTTGAAACTGATTCCAGACGATGAATAAGGGTCTTATCAAGCGAAACGATCGCTCATTCAAAAAAAAGAAAAAACAGTTTAAGTTTTATAAGCTCAAATGGTTGTCTTGCTCAGGTTTAGGGTTAGGGTGTGATGCGCGTTCGTGACTCTCCTATTCGAACTCGTTCATCAAAATGAAGGAATCTATTCCTGAGTCAACTCGTTCATTTCTGTTCGTTGAACCAAATGACATGAAAAAAAGATTTGTTAATTTTGATAAACGAAGTTCAAACAGCAGAGTCACAAACCCGCGTCACACCCTAACCCTAAACCTAACAGAGCAAGGCGAGCATTTGTGCTTATAAAACGTAATTTTTTTAATTTATTTTTGAAATGAGTGATCGTTTCACTTGATAAGACCCTTATTCAGTTGTCTGGAATCATTTAAAGCCCTTTGAACAGTTTACAGTTTGCACAGAAACTGTCTTTTGGACCTTGAACCGTTTGGACCCCATTGAAGTCCATTATATGGAGAAAAATCCTGGAATGTTTTCATCAAAAACCTTAATTTCTTTTCGACTGAAGAAAGAAAGACATGGACATCTTAGATGACATGGGGGTGAGTAAATTATCAGCAAAAGTTTTTTTTTAAAGTGAACTACTCCTTTAATATTTGCTGTTTTGAGATCCCCTATATAATAAGTTTACTATGTGCGTCAGATCAAAATCTATAAAGAGTTGTGTTCCACAGAGAAGAATGTAATGCTCATTGACGTGCAATACTCGTGTCCTAATAGTCCAGACCGGCCTCTCCAGTCCCCCGGGGCCTAAAGTAATTGATCCTACTATCGTTAGCTCCATCGCTCGTTTACAGTAGAGCCACTGTATTCCCTCTCTTCTCATACACACAAAAGTAGAGCAGGTTCAACAGTTCCCTGCACAATGCAGAGTGTGTCATTTACTGTCCAATGCATGCCGGACTAACTTTAGGGTTGTTATGGGGAAGATAAAAAATGGAAGCTTCCTTCAGTCTCTCACTTCGCCACGGTGAGGGGAAGTCGCGGTCCAGGCGGAAGAGCGTTGAGGGTCTGTGCGCGAGCACTCTTTAGGGGTTTTGCACACTAGAACCTGGTTACTGGACGCGCAGTGTGTGTTTCTGCTGGAACAGACTCAGGCGGGACCCACTCCTCCTCCTCGTACTCAATCGCTCTGCTCTTTCTCTCGCACCTCCTCTGCAGATGGCGGGAACGAGGATACCATAGACCTGCAGAGCTCCAGCTTGGACACCCTTCACAACTTCTCTGGACAAGGTAAGCCGTGGTTCAGGTGTCGTACATATGTTACAGTTTAGCCTGGTTGCGACATAAAGGGCACTTCACACTGCTAAATATTCTTTCATTGCACCATTAAACTTAGTGTGTTTGTCCCTCTTTGAGTATGACCTCCAAATTTCCACTATGCAAGACAAAAAAGCCTGATGTATAACATGTAAAACTTTTTAAATACTGATATACACTACCGGTCAAAAGTTTAAGATCGGTAAGATTTTTTATGTTTTTAAATGATGTCTCTTTTGCTCACCATGGCTGCTTTATTTGATAAAAAAAATGACAAACAGTAATATTGTGAAATATTATGACAATTTAAAATTTCTATTTTAATATATTTTAAAATGTAATTCGAAAGCTGAATTTTCAACATCATTACTGTTGATGATTACACATCAGTTTTCAGTGTCACATGATCCTTCAGAAATCATTCTAATATGCTGATTTTATGCTAAAAAACATACATTATTATTTTCGATGTTGAAAACAGTCGTGCAACATTTTGTTCCCCAAAATTCTATGATGAATAGAAAGTTCAAAAGAACAGCATTTATTTAAAATAGAATCTTTTCTAACATTATAAATGTCTTTACTGTAACTTTTGATCAATTTAACTCATCCTTGATGAATAAAAGTATTTTCTAATTTCTTTCCCCCGAAAATAAAAAATTAATTCTTACAGACCCCACACTTTTGAATGGTCAGTGATTAATGTCACAAAAGCTTTCCATTTCAGATCAATTCTGTTCTTTTGAACTTTCTATTCATCAAAGAATCCTGAAATAAAAATGTAAAAAACTGTTTTTAACATGGATAATAATCATAAATGTTTCCTGAGCATCATATTATAATAATTTCTGAAGGATCATGTGACACTGAAGACTGGAGTAATGATGCTGTAAATTCAGCTTTGATCACACGAATAAATTACACTTCACTATATATTCACATAGAAAACTGCTGTTTTAAATTGTCATAATATTTTTCACAATATTACTGTTTTTTTTTTTTTTTTTATCAAATAATTGCAGCCTTGGTGAGCAGAAGAGACTTCTTTTAAAAACACAAAAAATCTTACCGATCTAAAACTTTTGACCGGTAGTTTATATATACACTCTAAAAATTGCTGGGTTGTTTTAACCCAACTTTGGGTCGAATATGGATTAACTCAGCCATTGGGTTAAATTTTATTATATTTAAAATTTTAGAAATTATATTTTTAACCCAGCATTTGGGTTTGTCCATATTTGACCCAAAGTTGGGTTAAAGCAACCCAGCATTTTTAGAGTTTATATATATATATATATATATATATATATATATATATATATATACTCTAAAAATGCTGGGTTGCTTGCATACTGTATATATATATATATATATATATATATATTTATATGGTTCAATAAAATTGTTCCTTTAAAAGAAAAAAATATATATTTCTGACTATTATTTCATGTCACGCTTTACAAGGTTAAATAAGTCTTAACAAGCCCTGCTGTAATTTTTTTTTTTAATATTGCCACATGTCCGATTAATTACATGTGTTCTTCCTCTCCAATCCTGTAGGTGGCAGTATAGACAGTGACTGTGCCTTTGAGGGGGACTATGCTGTGCCTCCGCTGTCGATGGCTGAGGGGCTGCAGCACATCCGTATCATGGAGGGATCGTCTCGCTCTCTGCCTTCATCACCGCTGCTCATCCACCAGACCTCCAGACCGCCCGCGAGGAAGGTGTTCGGTATGGCCACAGGTACTGGACTCTTTCAGTCATTATACCACAGTTCCTAATGCCAGCATAGGGGTGTAATTAGAGGACACCATCGCATATCTGAAATGTTCAGAACGTTTTTAATTTTAGTACCATCATGCGAAGAGCCTGAGATGCTCCTATTATTTTTTTTTAAGGTACAAAATGCAAGATTGTTTCGCCACCAGGGGTCGCTAACCTCTTACAATAACAAAGGTGTATATTGATGACGTATATTCTGTATTACTCACACAGGTCAGTTTATTAGAGGAATGAAACTTGAGGTTACGCAGCGCTGCTTCACTCGCTCTAACAGTTTCACTATCACACTAAACTGCATTTGATTGTGTTGAATGTTGTTATTTAGGTTGTTTGTTAGCTATATGAGACTAATTTAACCATATACACATTTTTTTACACAATAGCAACTGACTGGCTACTTTAAACACAAACAGCGTTGGCAAGTTTACGTTCTTGGATCAAATTGAAAATAAAGTCATAAAGCATATATACATGAAAAATACGTTTAAAACATTAGAACTTATACAAAATTCAGGTCCATAATGTTTGTACGCGTTTGTCGTGGACACAAAATAGCATAGTAATGTTTGCCTGCTGGCTATAAAGCCAGCGCTGGCATTTGAAAAAAAAAAAAACAAAACACAAGGCTACATCTGGAATTATACATGCAAATACATTTAAAATGATGAAGTCTTAGCCTACTTACAGGTTGTGTCCCAACAACTGCTGCCTCTGGTTTTAAAGTTGGATGTGCTTCATGTTTTAGTAACAGTTTCATGTTGAATCCGGTGTTGAACTCGTGGAGATTCTGGAAGCTGTCTCTCGTAAATGCGCAGCACAGAGAGCTAGATTATGATCGTCACTTTCAGGAATATAATCAAACATAAATTGTATCCATTGTTGTCGAAGTATAGTGTCCGTGGGAAGCTCAAACACAGTACACCTGACAGTTGGTGAACAAAACACACTCGACGTGCCACAGAAATATGTTCATGCCCTTTCCTGCATATTCCGGAGGGAGGCGTTGATGTAAATGTGTGGGTTAGTGACGTACCATAACCCAGCTGTAGTCCAAATCGAAGTCGTTTTTGTAGGCAATTATACTTCCTGATTTTTTCAAAAGACGATATCTCTGCTTACACTGAACTTTCAGTGCTGCAATGTTGCAGATACTGTTCATGCACCAACAGCAACATTACACACTATTTAAAATGAAAAAAGTAAAATTGCAGTCAACCCCCCCTTTAATATATTTTATTTTATTATTTTATTTTAATTTTAATTTACCCTTTCACATTTCCAGGATTCTTAGAAACGGAAGTTGCCGTAGTTTGGTGAACTTCTATAGTGGTAAATGGATACTACAACAAATAAAGGCTAATTTTTGCTTTCCCGCTTTTTTTCAAATGCAAAAAACAATCGACAATTGCATTTTTACTGACTTTGCAAAGAGGAAGAAATATATTGAGGGATTATATATGTTGGTCAGAAGAGGGAAAACATATTTGCCTATGAATTAGAAAACTCTCACATCAGCGTTAACTACTAACCCATTTCCAAAAAAGTTGGAATGTTTTGTAAAATGCTATAAAATCAAGAATCTTGTGATTTAGTTCATTTTTATAAAAAATACAAATAAAATAAAAACAATTGTCGGCGCTGATAGCCTTGTGGGTTAGTGTGCAGACATGTAGACGTTGTGCTTTGGGGTGACCCGAGTTCCAAGTCCCTGCTCGTGGATCCCTCTCTCTCTCTCCCTTCTCACTTCCTGTCTAGCTACTGTCCTATCTTAATAAAAGCCAAAAACGGCAAAAAAATAAATCTTTATATATATATATATATATATATATATATATATATATATATATATATATATATATATATATATATATATATATATATACACATATTCGTATTGAACCATTTGGTACGAGGCTTTCGGTTCGGTTTTCGGTATCGCATTTTCGAATTCGAACGGTTCATTCGGTTACTTTTTCCTGCCGACCAACATTTCGTTAATTCAAATGTAGGCGCGCCGCGCGTGGCAAGCGCGTTCATAATGTAAGAGATGCTGGCATTTACTGTAGTAACACTACTATCTGTAAGTTTGGCTGGAATAGTAGGCTAATGCTTTCAAGTAACATCACGTCAGTTGTATTTTGACATTATCAATACAATTGCTGCCCTCAAATACTAATCTGAAATAAAACCTTATTTTATAACCTTATACTACAATATTACATTTCATTTTGTCCAAGGAGCTGTTTTGTTATATATGCTCCTAAAGAAAAGAAAATAGCTCCATCATTGCTCAAAGTAAAAAAAATCATACTTTATGATGTTAGTTTTAATAAAAATATAATTAAAAAATTAAATCAAGGAACTTTCTCTGCCATTTCTTTCTTTTTGCTGTATTTGAATTGCATCTAACCGAACCGTGACACAAGTGTATCGTATTCGAACCGAACCGTTGAATTCTGTGAACCGTTACACCCCTAATAAATATATATATATACATATATTATTCAGTTTATTTGTATGGAACTAACCAAAGTACAAAGAAAATATTTCCAATGTTTTCACAGACCAACTTTTTGATTTTGATGGCTTCAACACACTCCAAAAAAAGTTGGGACAGAATCCATGTTTACCACTGTGTCACATCCCCTTTCATTTTCGTTTGGGAATTGAGGATACTAATTGTTGCAGTTTTGCAAGTGAAATTTTTGCCCAATCTCACCTCATAGAAGACAGCTGCTCCACAGTGCGTGGCCGTCGTCTGATTCTCGTGTTCATGATGGGTACATTTCAATAGACACCATCAGTACATTTTCAACAGACAGATCTGGACTGCAGGTGTAGTGTCTATGAAAGACATCTGTTGTAGCACGTGTAGAACGAGGCCTGGCATTGTCTTCCTCTTATAACCACAAACTTCCCAGGAAAGATGTCATCTTGATGGCAAAAAAATATAAAAATCAAAAACAGGATCTTTTTAACACCTCAAAAGTTTCTTCTAGACAACAATGAGGCCTCTTTAAGATCCTGCTTCTCACACTTGTCTCCTGAGGCAAACACTCTCATAATGGACAGTTGTGTTTAAAGTTTTAGAAGACCTCAACCACATCATACACTGTGCTCAGATTTTATTCCTGAACTAAAGACTCCAGTTGTCTCGCGTTTGTCTCTTTTGAAGTTTAGAAGAGACCTCAACAACCTCACACACTGAGCTCAGATTGTTCTCCTATAGATATGTATATGTGCAGCCTCTGAAGTCTTGAAAGAGATTACAGCAAGAGATGTTTCTTCTACCACATTCTCAGTTTTGACTCTTTTTCTCTCAAATATTTTAGAAGAAACATCTGAATTGCTTTTGATACTAAAGTGAGATATATATATGTGAGAATCACAACTAAGTCTCCTGAGCTTAGGAAAAGCAACCACTAAGCAATACATTTTTCCTCTGGGATGTCTCTGTACAATCCCAGTACACACCTCCACTGTCAGTGGTACTTTGCTGTTTGCACTGGTGATGATGAGAGATGTTTGCTTTCGCAGCTGTTGCTGATGATAGTCTGGATGTTCCCTTTGGTATTTGGGACTGAGAACTCAATGTCCATTTTTCCTAAAACCATGTGGAAACGTGGACTCTGAACACACACTCATCTAAAGGATTATTAGGAACACCTGTTCAATTTCTCATTAATGTCTAATTATCTAATCAACCAATCACATGGCAGTTGCTTCAATGCATTTAGGGGTGTGGTCCTGGTCA
Source organism: Hybognathus amarus (assembly GCA_030378365.1). NCBI lineage: Eukaryota > Metazoa > Chordata > Actinopteri > Cypriniformes > Leuciscidae > Hybognathus > Hybognathus amarus. Next base: position 91,904 of record JAQIUQ010007158.1, read on the forward strand.
ACACAATCTCCTGAACTCCAAACTGAATGTCAGAATGGGAAGGGGATTTAAGCAATTTTGAGGGTGGCATGGTTGTTGGTGCCAGAGTATTTCACAATCTGTTCAGTTACTGGGATTTTCACACACAACCATTTCTAGGGTTTACAAAGAATGATGTGAAAAGGGAAAAACATCCAGTATGTGGCAGTCCTGTGGGCGAAAATGCCTTGTTGATGCTAGAGGTCAGAGGAGAATGGGCCGAACTGATTCAAGCTGATAGAAGAGCAACTTTGACTGAAATAACCACTCGTTTCAACCGAGGTATGCAGCAATGCATTTGTGAAGACACAACACACACAACCTTGAGGCGGATGGGCTACAACAGCAGAAGACCCCACCGGGTACCACTCATCTCCACTACAAATAGGAAAAAGAGGCGACAATTTGCAAGAGCTCACCAAAATTGGACAGTTGAAGACTGGAAAAATGTTGCCTGGTCTGATGAGTCTCGATTTTCTGTTGAGACATTCAGATTGTAGAGTCAGAATTTGGCGTAAACAGAATGAGAACATGGATCCATCATGCTTTGTTACCACTGTGCAGGCTGGTGGTGGTGGT
>JAQIUQ010007158.1:95000-112132 GCA_030378365.1 Hybognathus amarus
CATTTAAGAACCCTCCTGTTATGGAGAAAATATACCATGAACTGAGAATTAAACGGGTATGTGTTCAGTAAAGATATGAAAGAAAATCATGTCCTTTGTGAAATGATATAATGAATGATCTTCTATTATAAAGGATACATTTAGGATCTGTTCCACTTTCTCAGTTTGGTTTATATATTCGATGAAAACATACCTGTATTCGGAGTTTCAGGTCACCCAAATGGCCACATAATGACTTTCTAAATGGAAGATGGCTATTATTTTTTTAGATAATCTTTCATATTTCCAACAGATGTATTTTCTTCAAATCAGGTCACTTTTTGAAAGCTTGCCTCATGGTGTGACAATACAATACAATACATGAGGCCATAACAAACCTCTGTACAGACAAGGCAATAGAATTAGTTGCAAATGTGTGTAGCATGAAATCTGATGTGTGTTATTCAGGTAACTAGCTATAAACATGTCAGTTTAACTAGTTGTAGGTAACTCATCCAACAAGCCTGCTCTTATTTTTTTTCAATGGTGCATAGAGTAAAGCAGTTTGCTGTTGTGTCAGCTATAGCAATTAATGTGAAAGAATGCAATACTTGCAACACAGACTAATCAGAAAAATGTGCTTCAACCTACAGTACATTTCTGCAAAACTCCAAAAACACAAAAAAAATCCTTCCTATACATGCAATTCACTGCAGTTTCCAGCTGAAATAACACTAGTGGAAGTAAAACACCAACAACTTTTATTCCCTCTCACACAGATTTTTAAAGACTTAGCATCTTGCACATTACTGTGTTATAACCTTAAATCCCTTTTCCCAGTAGTGACTTGTAAACTAATGCATTTTGAAGTTGCATCACATCAGCAGCTCAATATGTGTGTTTTTCTGATGTCGTAAACTTGCTCGGTTGCTCACCTGGTGCATTGCACTCGTGATACGGGTCTCGTGAAAAACCCGTCATGATAAAAGAGCTCAAAGACTGTAGAAGCTGAGTTCAAGGGGTCATGAACTGGCTTTTTAAATTTTACTATATTGTTGTCTGAGGTCAACTTATGAACGTTTGCTTGGTTTTTACATTCAAAAACATCAAAAATAAATAAGTCATAGGCTATTTTCTACCCTAGTTTTGAGCCTAGCTGAAAATCGCTTCGGTTTTTATGGGCGTCTCGCACTGAAGACTTGGAAGTAAACACCCACTGCTGTGAGTGGATAACAGTTTTGCATATTATAATGAGTTTCAACTCACCCGTCGATGCACGGGTGCATCTATGTTATTCAGCTATGCGTGAAATGCTGCAAGTCGGTGGGCGGGGCTAAACCAGCCATGTTGAAGTAGACGTTGATCTTCTCCTGTGGGGTGGTGTTTTATCCTCTTTGACGTCATAGTTCCCCACTTTGAAAATCGAGTCGTTTGCTCAGGCTAGTATCAATAAAAGCTTTTATTGGACTAACAAGGACGTTTTCAGTTCTGAAACTTACAGGATATTCTTATAATATGATGACCTCATAGATGTCAAAAGCTCAAGGAAAATTTTATTTCTCAGTTCATCACCCCTTTAAAATGCCGTGGTTGCTTCAGCAAATGCATTTTTATCTCACATTTGCTTTTAACACTATCTGTCAGTTATTTTAAACTTTTAGCACCACTCACTGAACATTTCATTTCCGAGCTGCCATAATATGTGCAACAACCAAAATAATGACAAGCAGATTCAGGGTCATTGGTTTTGGATTAAACTGAACACACTTTTAATGTCACTTGAAAAATATTGCAAAATGTGCAAAACTACGTAATATTTTTTCATAAATGTCACCAGAGGCAATAAACCTGGTTTGAATAGTTGCATTGCATTAGGACGTGAAACTGAAGGCCTCGTCCACACTACTGCATTTTCGTTTAAAAACGGAGACCTTTTGCTACGTTTGCAACTTCCGTACAGACTAGAAACGGAAAGCGAAACCTAAAACGAGAAGTTTAGAAACACTGCAGCTCCGTTTTTGCGTTTTGAATCTCCGGAGGCGTTTTGAGTGTAGATGGGACAAAATGCAGAGGACTTCAGAAACGCTGCTGGTCTGGAAACGAGTTTTGTTGAGGAACTGAGAGACTGCACCATTGACCAACAAAAGTCTTGTTATTTAAAGGGCGCATTAGAAATATGAGCCTAGGCGGGTCCACAACGTGGGTACACTCTGCTTATTACACACACAGGGGTGAACAGCAGCACACAAACATGTCAAATATTAAAAAATAAAAGGATTACAATGTAAAAGATTATCATTGTGTACATAAAGATATGGTGGAATCCGGCTTGTCTGTATATCAGTCTGCTTGCTTTAACCTCGCGCTGCAGCAGAACAGTTTGCTCTCTAGAGAAGCGTTCAGTCTTTTTGCTTGCAAATTGCGAATCCGAATCGAGTTGGGGTGCTCATATGGGAAATGTGATTTTGAATCCAGCTCACATCTTTCTTCCTCTCATAATTTAATATTGGCTGTCCACTGCACTGAAAACAATGTTAAAAAATAAAAATGTTAAATAAGACAAAGATTATTGAAGTACTTGTTGCAAGAAAATACTATTGAAACTTGTTTCTAAATTCCCAGTGTGATTCTTGATGATAATACAATAAAAAGTAAAAAAAGGACAAATGCAAGTGTCTTTGCTTTCTCTTTGTTTTTTTTTTTCCTCCTTTATCTCCCTCATTCCATTTGCCCTGATTACCTAGTGGTGAAGAGAAGGAGAAATGGCAGATTGTATCCATCTCTTCAGATTTGAACAAAGCCCAGCAAGAGAGCAGTGACCTTTTTAACAGATCAATCCCATCCTGATTTAAGCGTCCCAGGGTGAGGCGGGGTCCGATGCCACCCCTCCTCCATCAGTTCAGCTTCAGTGAGTAAAGAGAAGGTGTGCAGACGCCTCCCCTGAACAACCACATGAGATCTCTGATTGAAAATGCCACAAGGCCTTTGTTTTCGGATTGAATTCTGTTTCTGTCAGGTGCACTGCTGCGACGTCAATTAACTTCGATCGACACTTGCAGGGAGGCACTTTAATTCACCTCCAGAGTCAGAGATATCGCTCCCACGATGTGGCTTAGCTGATTTATTGAGATTTCGTAAGGCTGCATATGTGTCGTCTGTTGAGGCCGCTTTGTCGATTTCGGTAGTGCTGGAGCCCCAGTGGTGGACAAATTGTGATAAGGGCCAGCGAGCATTTGAGAGACTACTTGTCGATTCTCAAAGTGCACTTACACTACAAGATTACAAACATAGAGAACAGGATATGATGTCACACTCTGATTCTCTTTTAAGCCTACCTCCAAATACTTTCAAGTAGAGTCTACGTGTCGCCACCATACACATCAGCATAAATGCTCCTGATAAATTATTTGTTATTAAAGCATTAACACACAAACCACTGTTATAACATAAAATGCAAGAAGGCTACTGCATGCATGGTTTGGCATGACTGAATGCACGCAAAGTACGCTCCCTTAATAATGCATAAAAAGCTGACATGCAGTTCATCGCGATCTTACACATCTCTGTTATTATCAATGAATCTTTTATTATATCCACACTTTGTCTTTGTTATAATTAGAGATTTGCCATATAGAATTCAACTTCTGAACAAAAAGTCAGTTTTAGAGCAGTGAGGGGAGTCTATCTTAAAGGGCACCTATTATGCCCCTTTTTACAAGATGTAATATTGGTCTGGGTGTCGCCAGAAGAATGTATTTGTAAAGTTTCAGCACAAAATACCCCATAGTTAATTTATTATACCCATTTGAAAATGTCATTTTTGTGGCCTTTTTTAAAATAAGCTGTTTTGGTGTATACAACCTTAAATGCAAATGAGCTGCATATCCCCGCCCTGCCTTTGGATGAGGGCGTCACTTGATACCAATGGCAGTCAGTAAGCAGAAGGGCTAAGAGAGTGAAGAGACCTGCTGTTTTGTATGTCATTCAGCCGTACATGTTTGAATCAGAATATATAAATAGTCTCTGATCAGACCCAGATGACGAGAGACTCCGGCAGAATAAACAAATGAGTAATGGAGCAGGACGTCTCGGTATGGTTATTTGATACATTTATGTACTTATAGAGTTGTTATCACATCCCCATTTGCAATTATGTATGTGCAACACACACACAAACACTAACGTTATTGTAATTTTTTGAACTGCAAACACATAGTGTGATAAAGTTTGCTACATACAAGCGAAATTACATTCATGCGAGGGACCTGTTGCGTTATGTTTACTTGTCATACAGGTGCTTCTGTGGCAAATGTGAGAAGATGCTAACTTACAGAACACCAACATATATACAGTTTTTAATACAATATTTTTAAAAATATATATATTATTTATAAACGTGTTGTTACACACTATACAAACAAGGTTTAAATTATATACTCAGACATCCTACAACGACAACAAATTTAGACGCATTTGTTGTTGAATTGGCTGACATCGACTGAAATGAGTATTTGCTCAGAAAATCAATAAAATACAATTACTGGAGGTGACGTTTAATCGCAAACAGTAGGATTGAGGATTAACTTTGAAGCAAGACCAGCTTTCAATTGACTCTCGTTCATAAAACAGTCAGTCAGAAAATGTTTCGCTCAAACATAAACTTATTTACGAAGGAAAAGCACCACTTAAACTTCCAAAATACAATACATCCACTGTGTTTTCAGTGGCTCTGATGTCGAAGATAAGTGAAAACTACTATGTATGTCATTATTACATCCCATCCCACAACAGAACACTTATGATTCTAGGAGACATTACCGGCTGTCGTTGAAACAATGGAGGATGGTGTACAGATCACCGAGGGCGGGGTCTATGCCACAACCACACTGTCAATCAAACCCCTTGCTCAATTCTACGTCACAAAGAGCTGAATCTTAGAACAGCTTGTTCTGAGACAGTGCATATGATTTATTGAGATTGTAAAAAAACACTGGCTGGATTTTTATCATTCTAGGGTGGTTTTGCTCACACACTGCCAACACACATTTATGTTCAAACACCATGTAAAAGTGAATTTTTCATAATAGGTGCCCTTTAAATGCTTATAAAAAAGCTAATAATAAGGTACATATGTGATAAAACATTTACTCCAATATTCCACAATATGTGTGACTTTGAAATGTTGTTGTTGTTTGTTGTTGTTTTTTTGTTTTGATTACTTGAGACAGACACACTTTTCCCAATTTGATTCTTGTTAACACCATCCTGATTCAATTCATTTACAGTTTCAATTTGATTCTGATTCAATGGGTATATAATGCTGTAAACTATACAGGGCAGTGTTTCAGATATTCAACGGGCAACACGTCGTTTTGAGTTCATAAGATTTGCTCGTTTTGGGACATTGAGTTACACCAATCGCACTGTATGTTTTTGATTCACTGAAGAGAATCAGCATATTAGAGTCATTTGCTCATCAGTCGTGCTGCACTGGATTCATTGTGTGTTTTTACTACATCACATGCAGTATAGGTGTTGAACTCACATTCACATATCTAATATTAATAGACACATTTATTTTCCTAACTATGCATGATCAAATGGTCAGTTGCATTTTATTATTGTCATTAGGAGATGGTTTCTTTTCACCCTGTTCTTCGTGTATCAATAAGATCTGAGTCTTTTTTGAGAATCACTGCTCTATTTGTAATCACCAGTGTTGTTGATTTCCCTGATTGAATCAAAGGATTCACTCTAAGCCTCACATCACCCTCCTTTTCCAAACTCAAATTAACTACCATAATCAAGAGAACTTTACTGCTATCCCCATAGATCTCTATGGAACTACATTTTCCCTCAATGCCCATTAATTGGCTTGATGAAATTAGACCTCCTCTCTGTCTGTCGAGTCCTGCGTCCACTTTCCCTCCTCAATCCATACCACAATTACAGTGCAATGATTAGGCCCTTTTCCAATTCTCACTAACTCTTTCTCTGAGACAACAACCAGTTCCTCTCTGCATCCATGAAGAAGGACTGGAGCAAAACGACTACAAACCTGGTACTGAGATCCATCTCAGGTGGTTTGATCACAAGTGGTCGGGCGAGACACGTTGCAGTTTACAACTCGTAGTAGCTTGTGTCTCCTGTGACTAAGAACAAACCTGACCTATTACAAAAAAAATTAAGTGATGTGTCTAGCATAATTCTCAGTTATTTTAGTGCAATATCGACAGATGTGCTTTACAAGATCTGCGTCACTGCATATTGTTAACTCATTTCAACCAAGAAGTTGATTTACAGCGAGTAGGCTGTTGCATTACGAATACCCACAAATCTTAAGGCAAGACACTATAGGTAAATAGGGTAAAAAATATATATAACTGTTAGATATCACCATACTTCCCCCATGTTGATTAATCACAATACATTAAGAGAATTGTTTTGTTCTGAGAAGTGTTTTTTTGTGTGATTTTTTTTTATTATGTAAGTGATTAAGTGATTATGTAATTAAATATGCAGTAATCTGCATTCATTTCCAGGAACAGAAATCCGAACACTGGATAAAAAAATTGGATTAAAAAATGATTTTTGTTGACATAATAGAATGAAAAAAAAAACGTGGATATTTTGTTTTGTCACTCCATAAATCAGAGAATACGGTCAACAGTCATATATCAGGCGAATGATATATTAACAAACCCCTTCCCTTTAGAATATAAATAGGAAAAAAACCTTTAAAATAAAATATGGTGTATGCAAGTGACAACTTGTAAATTTGAGTTGGCTAAACTTAATTTTAAGGCAGCATGAACGCTTAGGTTTTTTTAAAGTTGAAACAACTTTTTTTTTTACAGTGCTACAGACACAAATAAAGTGTTATCCAATAAACACTAACGTGTATTTGGATTTTTTTTCTCCACTAGTCTGGAAGAAAAAGCAAAATAACCCCAAATCTCAAAGCTGACCCTAGCAATTGTTTTGCTTTTAGTGTCTTTCCTTAAATCCAGGAGTAAACATGGTCACAGCTCAGGAACAAGCTCATACTTTAAATCTTGTATTTTCCCACTTCATCTCTTTTGGCTTCTTCAAATTCGCTTCCCAATTACGAGCCCATCCCCCAGCTCCCAGATCCTCCCTCAGCCGGTCATTTGTTCAGCTAAATGGAAATGTGACATTTACGGTGTGGAATTCTGCTAGGTGAAGAGGAATGGAGTGAGGGGGAGTCCAAATGATAAAAAGATGACTGTTAAATGAGGAAGAGCTCATAAAATTAGAAGGGCTGCAGGCATTGATGATGTAGTTTCCACTTAGAAGGAAGTTGCAGCGTTGTTTTTAAGCTGTAGAATGTAATTGGGCCAGTTTACACAGAACATGCTTTTCCTTTCCACTGTTCTATTGTTTTTTATGTAAACACTCTAGATGGACGCATTTGATCAGACATCCCCAACTTTTTCGGCATCTCTAGTAGGGATGTGACTGTGAGGAAATCCCCCCCCCCAGTTAAAACCAGTTTCTTTCTGCGCTGGGGTCGCTAATAGGGTTGCAAATTTCTGGGAATTTTCAAAGATGGAAACTTTCATGGCGAATCTAAGGGACTAATGGGATCTAAGGGAATTAACAGGAATTTATGGGAATTAACAGGAATTTATGGAATAAATGGAATAAAGTGGGAATTTTTAAAGTTGAGGGTTAGAGAACTTAAATACAGTTGAGGAAGTATATTTCAGCATAATTTTGACTAAAACAAACAGATGCCATTCAAATACACTTGAATATCCATGCCATTCCTCAATTACATGCACATAGAACACTGCTTACTGCATGGCTATTGAGACCACACCCCCACTGGCACTGTGCATGCCTCCATCACATAAAAGAGTATAGAGTGCCGAGTGATGACGCCACTTTGTAGGAACAATTCGGAAGCTAGCGGCGCATGGGTTTCCCTCTATTCAAAGCAATGCATTTTCCCCATAGACTTTTGGAAAGCGCAAAAAGTAAGATCTGTGTTTAACAAAAAGAGTTGTGACCCTTACACGTCTTGCTCTATCAAGATAATAAGTTAATCCGAAAATGTATACATTTTGAAGCCTATATAAAAGATTTTTAAAAAAACACAGACACAATAAAGTTTAAAAAACCACAAGCAGGTTATCTGTGTGTTTTATGTCATAGATCAAAATCGCTGAAAATATTTAGAGGCTTTGTTCACCACAGACCTTATTTCAGGCGATTTAGCAAAAACCCATTCAAAAATCCCATAGGCTTTAGAGCGAGGGAACCGGTAGTGCTAAAATGCTAACTCACTTCCGCTTCTGGCCCACAGAGTAACGTCGTAACTTTGGCACTCTGATCGAAGGCACACATTTGAGCCTGTGGAGTAAACAAAGTAAGTTTTGATGATATTATGGGAAATATATTTATTAAATGTTTAAATTGCAAATAGCACATAGGCCTACAAATGTATTCATCTTAGAGGGTTGCACCCGTAGTGCAGAATTTTAGCGTCGACATCTGCGACTGTACGCATCCTCAACGATAAGTCACATTGCAGAGGATGGTCATGTTGTCACATTATATGGGTCGCGCCTTGACGGGCATTGCTCAGTTCCATGATCCATGATCATAGACTACGTGCCAGCAGCTCCACGGCCCGTAACACTTGTGATTCGCGGATTAATTGCGAAGTTTAACCATACTAGTGTGAGAGTTTATCAATTTGCTGTCAGTTTAAGCAACAAGCGCAAGAAGACTGGAACTTGCGTGCTGTTTTCTGTCAGCCTTGCTAAAGCGCATCTTTGTTTGCCAAGAGCTTGACCGATGAGTGAAGTAGGCAGTGACGACGAGCTGACTTCGGCGCTCGTCTAACCGAGAGAGCGCAAGCCCCGGTCGCGCGCACACACTCTCGCGGTATTCAAACTGTCTTGCTCTCTCTCCCTCCCTCGCGGCTCGCACATATCAATGAATTGAGTTGACTGAATATCTTTGAGAAATACATGACGGTAAAGTTTTTTCTTCTTTCTTCTGAACTACCACTGGTTGCGAATTGTGCTAAGATAGTGTTGCCTTATCATCTCTGAAAAGCGCTCCACACATTCAGATGACATAAACCACATTTCAATTAGTAGAGTGGGGTTGAGGGATGAGTAATATTTAACCCAATATTCCTGTTTTTGTTCTTCTGTGATCAATCCCAGATAGCACAAGTCTGTTTGATGTCTTATTTATATCTGGAAGACGTATTTCTAAGAGTGTTTGCTCATCTGTAAGACGTCTATAGGACGTTTCCTGCAGATGTCAAATAGACGTTTAGAAGATGTCTCTAAGATGTAATGATTTAGAATGCATGTTAAACTGACATCTTATAAACGTCTTATTTGACATCTGACAGGAAGCATCCTATAGACGTCTTGCGGATGAGCAAACACTCTTAAAAATATGTCTTCCAGATGTAAATAGGACATCAAATACCCTTGTGCTATCTTTGTTCAGTAAAATAATTAAAACTTGTTCTGTTCTACTTACAAATAAAATCTGTTGAAATATCTGTGTATGATACAATGATCGATTACATTACAATGAATTTCCGGTTAGTTCCCCTAGAATTCCCATTAATTCCTATTAATTCCCATTTAGAGTTCTTCTCAACGGGCCTAAAATTATTACCCAACCCGAACCTGGGCCGTGGGCTTCCGAACCCCAGCCTGATGTAACTCGACACATCAACATGACTTATCCCCCCGAACCCGGCCCGGCGGCCCCGACGCGCACGCGCTCTAGTACAGTCTATTGCCGTTGCAGCGTCTGATTCATTCCGGTGAAATCACAAAATAAAATGAGCACAAACTTAGAAAGGTTGACTTACTAGTCCATCAACAAGATCGCCAGGTCAGCATCACCGTCTGCATCCAGTGCTGCTTTTGAGCTCGCGCCAATGAGTATAAAGTCTTAGCCGAGAGCGGGACTCCTGTCAGGTTTCTCACGCAGTCAGATTCTCTCTTTCCTTTTCCGAGCCTTCCGACCGCGTTTCGAAACCAGCAGGCGGGCTACGAGTTTCTGAAACAAAATAGACCTAGCCTACAAACATAATCATATGCTTATAATAGGCATCGTGGGAGGAAGATCAGTGCGTCCACAGTGGATAGACTGAGGCGTGTTCTCCTCTCTGCCAGCCACCCACGATGGACTTTGCACACAGGCAGCCAGACTTTCTCTACGGTGAACAGCAGCGATGATTATAATAATTTTTTGTTTTTTACTGGGTGGGAAAGACTTAAGCCCGAGGTCCAACCTCGACCCGAGTCATTTGCTTATATCTTTTCCGACTCCGAATCTCGTTCGGGTCTCGTCGTTTGTCAGGCCGACCCTACCCCGTTGAGAACTCTAATTCCCATAATTCCCATTTTTCCCATGGAAAGTTTCTAATATGCAGTGTTGGGGAGTAGTTAACTTCAAGTAGCGTAGCTACTAACTTAACTACATTTTTCAGTACCTTGGCAGTAGCTCAGTTGCTTTTTAAACAGTGTAGCTTTTTCAGTAGCTAACTACTTTTTGCAGCAAGTAGCGGTGTAGCGCGAGCAAAAGCTACATTGCTACATTGTCGAGTCTGCGAATCAGCGCGATGCAAGGATGTTCTTCTTCTTGTTAGATTACAAACTCATTGTTTTGCCATTACCGCCACCTGTTGTTTAATCACACATCTTGCAGCTGACGGTTCACTAACGTACAGAAGTGGGTTGACACACCCATATTATGATTATATAGCAGAGCACGTGACGGCAGATTTGGAGGATGGAGAAACAACTAACGTTAATTACCTTATTTGCCTTATTTGTCCAAGTTCAATCTGTATTTTTGAGAAATGTTCTACATGCAATTTACGCTGGATGTATATTTCCGTTTCTTGGAATGTTGTAGGCTATTTGTTGAAATTTTGCACTTTTGACAAACAGTCAAAGATATTTTAGTGTTTTGTAAAACAATACTTTTGAAATCATAATTGCCTTGTTTTAAACACTGAAATATTTTACTTAAAACATTCCTCAGACACTTTCAGTTATTCAGTTATTTATATTTATAATATACGTTGTTAAAAAAAAAAGCAAAAGTAGTTTCAATGTAGCTAGCTACTTTTTGATAGTAACTTGTAGTGTAGCTGATTACTTTTCTAAACTGGTAGCTCACTGGTAGTTTAACTACTTTAACTTGCCGAGTAGCTTGTAGCTTGTTTCAGAGTAGCTTCCTCAACACTGCTAATATGGAATATTTCCAAAATTCCCCAGCTTAACTTCCCTTGGAAATTTACTCGAAAATTTTCCGCCCTTTGCAACCTTACTGCCTACGTCTTACAATAACAAAGGCATAGGTTGATGACGCATAAGCGGAATTAGTGGAGTCCCACGGATATAAAGGAATAAGGACATTTAATTCTACCAAACTACGACTGGACTTGATCGGTTGTAAAGCAAGTATGCCCAAACCAAAACTGTTTGAACCAATCAAATTGTCAGATCGAGCTTTATACGATGTATATGATTTATACGATGTACAAACATTTTGGAAAAAGTAGTGGCATGCCAGCTGACTTCCTTTATGGAGCAGCACAACTTATTTGATATTTTTCAGTCTGGTTTTTCACAGTGATGCCATAAAGAACCATTTTGGGTAACAGTTCTCAAAGTTAAAATTTGTTTCTTATTGTGAACATTTAAATAATCTAAAAAATATTCCGTGATTTTAACGGTAAAATACTGTAAAAATGCTACAGTGCAAAACTATTAATTGGTAAACAGAAAGTTTCCATACTATACACGGTAAATAACTGTGAAATAATTTTACAGTAAATACAGTTAAATTTACAGTTTTTGAAAGTGAAAAAGAACAAATCGTTGTATAATTCTACAGTGAAAAACCGTAAATTGACATTCCCTCAATTCCCTGTGTGACAATTCACATTTTATGTATTTTTGTTGAAATAACTATGGTTCCTCATAGTTTTATTGTTTTTTTCTAATCAGTTATGTACATTAGGGTTTTATGTTGCATTTAATGTTGTTGAATTAATGTTTATTGCATTTTTTTATTTTATTTGTGTTACCATGATGGTGCTTAATGTTTGTGTGAATGACATTGTGCAGCTTCTTTAAATAAGTATTGCTTTATACAAGTATTCACTTATGATGAGCTGTGATTGTTCATGTAACTCTCATCACTGCTGTGATGATTGTTGGTTGTCAGTGTATTACAATGGTCTAAAACAGATATCAATACATCAATAAGTTGGTAAATCCACATTTTATCAGAAAATAAAATACGGTTTATTACTGTAAATTTTAAGTTAAGTCTGTAAAACCATTAACGTTCCTACCGTATTTTTAACGGTAAAGTTCTGGCAACCACAGCTTACTATACCGTCAAAATTTACGGTTTATTTTTTACAGTGCATTTCCCCTATAAATAACCTTTTGTGGAATGGAAAAGTTCCATTGATCCTAAAGGTACTTCATGGAACCATAGATGCTAATTAAGAATGTTGGATGTTCAAGGTTTTTAATGGAACCTTCAATGCTAATTAAGAACCTTTATCTTTAGAGTGTATATTATTTACCGTGATCCTGATATCAATATCATATCGCATCATTCTGATCTGCGGGTGCCCATCCTTGCAATTCATCATTGTAAACGGGGGCGTTTGCATTTATATCAGGTGACATTATCAATTACAATACAGCTTTGTCTCAACCACAATTGATTTGTTCTTAAATTTTGGAGTAAATAATAGGCCTTTATTGTTTTAAATACACAGACGAGTCAGTGCAGCATGCAGTATGTTCTCCATACAGTGCATGTACAGTGAAGTGTTTATCATGCAGGGCTGGTGCTTGACATTCAGAGGACAGAGGGACATGGAGTGATATTAAACCCATACATCTCTGTCGTTTTACCAGAACAAATACAGCGCAGAGAGTGAAATCAAGGCTGTCGGAAAGTTAGATAAATACTGGCCAGATTGCAAACTATGGTATTCAAGTCACATCTTCGGCCAGACTGAACTGTTTGTTGGAATCACTGATGCGTTTAGGCTTCTTGATCTTTAATATTTTATGTCTTTATTTAAAAGCATCCAACGCTAGCAACAACAACATCGTCCTGGGGAACATAGATGGGGACAGGAACCCCTGTGGTATAAAATTGAGTTTAAAGGATTTTTTTTTTTTGGTTAAAGGGATAGTTCACTTTGAAATTAATTTTTGGTATGTTTTAATTTACCTGCCAAGGGCATCCAAGGCACATGTCTTTGTTTCACATATTTTCAATTTCATCTTTTAGTGACAAATTGCTTTTTGTTAGATCATATAATGAGGTCTATGGTCACCAGCTTCAAAGACATGCACAGAGAAGTCCAAATTAAACATGATTTAATGACTCGGAAATGTAAGTACACATTAATGGCCTAAGATACGAAACGAGTGTTAAAATGAAAGAGTAGAGAAACTGAGTATTTATCGTTTTTACCTTTTGTAATCACAGCCACGTTCAAGTGATCTGAGGGCGCGGGCGCTTTGTAGCTGTGGTTACGAGAGGTAAAAACAATATAAAAACTGTTTTTTTTTCAATACTCACATTTACGAGTCATTAAATCATGTTTAATTTGGACTTCTCTGTGCATGCTCTTTGAGGTGGTGACCATAGACCTCCATTATATGACTGACAGACAAGAACGGTTTGACCTAAAAACATAAAAATTGAAACTACTGTGGAAACAAAGACATCTACATCTTAGATGCCCTTGAGGTAAAATAAAACATACCAAAAATTTATTTCAAAGTGAACTATCCCTTTAAGCTTTAACACAAGTTAAGCTTTACCAGTGGCATTTGAGACCAATCATTTTGAATAATTTTAAATCACTTCTTTAATCAAAAAGAAAACAAAATACTATGAGCCACGTATCATAATGTAAGTTAATATGGGAAATTTTGTATTTAAAAGCAGAAATGTGAAGCTTATACTTTATTAAAATCACTTACATTCACTTTTCCGTTAAAATCAGTTGAGTTGTAAAGCTGTTTAAAACAATTTCTACAAATCACTTTTTATGTTTTCATGCCAACAAAGCTGTAAAATTGCATATAACTTTACAAAGAAAACAGTGGAACAGTGTTTTTATTTTGTCCAGTAAAATCATATTCACATGCCTAAAGAAAGTGGTTATACTATTGTATTGTTCAGGGTTAGTATAGTTAACAAAAACTATACTGAAATAATAATGTTTAAAAACTATATATAGATATAAAAAAACGTTTGAAAAGGACAAAAACATACAAAATATTAAAACTTGGGCTGTCAAAGGATTAAGTGCGATAAATCGCATCCAAAATAAAAGTTTGTGTTTACATAATATATGTGGGTGGGACTGTGTATAATTATTTTATATAAATAAATGAGAAGCTTCAGATGCAAAAGCCTCTAAGTGCTATTTGAAATTTTCTTCTAAAATAATCATTTTAATCAAGCTTGTATTTTTAAGTTCAGTAATTTCACTTAAATGACAATTAATAGGTAATCTTCATTGCCATTTAAGTGAAATTACTGAACTTTAATATACAAGCTTGATTAATATGATCATTTTAGAAAAAAATTTCAAATGGCACTTAAAGGCTTTTGCATCTGAACTCTTCAAATACACACACATGCTTGTATATATTTAAAAAATATTTTCATGTATGTACTGTATATAGATTTATACATATATATTATGTTATATATAAATAGAAATATTTTATATATACATATTTTTTTTCTTAAATATACATGCCTGTGTGTGTATATATATATGTGTATATTTATATATATATATATATATATATATATATATATATATATATACATATACACACAAAATAATTAGTGCACCCACATATATTATGTAAACATAAACTTTTATTTTGGATGCGATTAATCGCTAATTAAAACTTTACACTTAAAGTGAAAATGGACAATAAAATAAAGACTACTGCAGACTAAATAATAAAACCTATAAAATGTTAATATAATAACACACACGTAATCTTTAATTCTGTTTGTAAATTAAAATTTCATTTTTTTGTGTTCCCCACTCAGACGTTATGCATTTGGTTCATTTTAGAATTAAAATGAGTAATATTTAAGAGAGTATAAAACATAAAAGAGTATATTTTGTTAAAGAATGTTTAGATTTTGTCCATGCAGTAAAAGTCAACATTGGAGCCCATTGACTTTCATTGTATGGGGAGAAAAAAAAAACACACACAAAAACAATAGTTTAAATATAGCACAAAAAGCACATTGGTTTGTCACCCCTCCTTCATATAGGTCCAAAAACGAATTGATTACAGATAAAGTGAAAGTGTGTGTGAGTTGAACATGGACAGATAGTTTGATGAATGGACTTGTAGTTGAATAAGCAGTTAGTCGGCATTTCCAAGGGTAAGGTGAAGTATCAGACCCAGAGCCTCCAGTTCATCCAGTCTCTCCGTACTCATTCCAGCACCACAGTGTCCCTCTCTCACTCTCTCTCTCTCTCACTCCCCCTCACCACTTTACCAGCCTCCTCCCCAGTGGTTACCATGACAACAGCAGCACTGCACCATTCATGGACTGTAGCGGTAGACACACATTCCCTCTCTCTCTCTCCTCCACTCTCCTCGATCGCCGCTCTCCAATTCTGTCGAAGGGATTCTTCCGAGTGCGAGAACGCTCGAGCTGCCAGGCTTCCTCAGGAAAGCACGCTGGGAAACAACTTGGTTTTCACGCTCCCGTTCCGAATCCGAGGAATGAGTCTTCCCTGATGCCTTTCCAGTGAAGCGCGCCTTCTGCTCGACCTTCGATCTTCCAGTGGACTCTCCTGGAGGAAATATCCGCTGGTGTGTGTCGGACGTTGCACTGTATGTGCGTGTGGATGAGCTGGCCATCGTTGAGACGCTCGCAGGGGGCTGTCCATGTCCGTGGACGGAGAGGGAGGACAAATCTACACCCGCCTGCCATCCCAATGCGGGATTTGGGTTGAGCATGGTGAGCTACTGAACCCCACCCTCCACATATCTCCTTACCTAACCTCTCTTCTCTGCCTTTCTCCCAACTCTCTCTCCTCCCACACACACATATACGCACCAAATCTGCCCTAAACTGTCTCCGAGCTGTGGGCATGTGAAGAAATCGGACGGGCGCTGTCAGGAGTCGGATGGTGTCGGCGGTACGAGCTCTCGTATTTTATTTATACTGCGTGTTGGAAGTGCCAATGCCATCCTGATCGTCTTCAGCTGGTTTGAACTGAGTGTTTGTGCTGCAGAAGTAATGATGCTGGTTGGAGGACCTGTGGGAGGTGGAGTGTGCTGCAATGTTGGACTTTTCTCTAGTTTTTCTCTTCATGCATGAGTTTTTGCCCACCATTTCAATGGATTCGAGGAGGACGCTACCCCAAGCATCTTCTGTGTAGTGTGGTTGCATATGGGGCTCTGGGTAGCTTCTTCAGACCATGGTCTTGTAAAGTCTGAAGAAGGCAGCTCTATTGCTAATGATTAACCAACAATCGGTTTAGATCACGCCGGCCATTGCTATTTACATCTGATGTTTAAGCGATATTATCAGCTTCCAAGGTCATGACAGAGTTAAAGTTTAATGGTTGGTGGTTGACGTAGTTTTTAGTGAAGAATTGTGCCAGGCAGGATCAAACAGGGTGTGACTTTAGGGCTCATTGAGAAAGACATTATTGTGCCCTTTGAAGTAAACACTAGGTTTCTTTAAGACAAAATCCCTACAGTTTGTTTTTAAGTGATAGTGACCCAAAATTAGGGTTGGGTATCGAGAATCGAGTATCGACTTGGAACCGGGACTAACTTTTTGTTTTTCCCGGAATCGTTCAAAAGTTAAATTTCGATTCCTAGTTTCAATATTCACAGTCCGTCAACTCGTGAAAGAAGAAACTGCTGAACAACACCAACGAAGAAGCGCTACCGGAAGTGTTGGCAGGTAACCGCTGTGAGTTTGAACATGAGTAGCTTATGTCGGCGGTCCAAAGTGTGGCTTCACTTTTCTAAAATAATGAAATTTCGGCAAAATGCCAAATTTGTGACAAAAGGAGCATTTAGCAATATGTATGTTAAGTACAC